>JARHVA010008235.1:372500-529566 GCA_037957365.1 Torreya grandis | reverse complement strand
CCTTTAAAAACAAGAGACGCGCACCTTTTGCACAAAGTAGCCACCCTGATTCATTTGTATTGTGCACCATGAACACCATAAGTTGGCTATGAGATATTCATGTATAATAGTCACCTCATGGATTGAGTGTTCCCTTTAATAACCTCTTAGAGGTTTATTGTAAAAAAATAATATTTTCAAATTCATTGATGTAGCCTTGTGAAGCACTAATTGGTCCTAAAAATTGGAACTTTTATGTAAAAATAGAAAGACTAAACTTACTAAAATACAAACATGTATTAGTTTGTAAAATTAAGCATGCTAGTAATGAGGGTAATATATAATTTACTTAAAAAAATATTCTATAATGAATACTCTAAATTAAAGGCATGTGTTGACTAGTAAGTGAAACCATGTTATAAGGTATTCTTTCATATACTTGAAATCAACATTTTGATTTATTAAAGAATGGATAGAATGCATACTAATTTTATGCTTAGGAAGAGTAATGTAGGTCTTGACCAGACACATTTTAAAATTTATATGTTATTTTTAATGCTACCAAGAATAAAGTACAATAATCTGGTGGGATTGTAATCCCTGAAACCATCATGTGAACTCACAAATTTATGGACAACATGTTGAAAAACCTTAGGGTTGCATGTGGATGCCTGGTATAGATTCTTTGATGTTAAGTATGGTTGTTATAGGAGGGTTAAAATAATACGTAAATGATAAATAGTGAAATAAAAGATAACCCATATAATGATGGATCTATATTCGTGTTGACATTATGTGAATTAATGTTACCAAGAAGATGTGCAAGCACAATACGTGTTATGGAAGCCATTGTATTATGGTAGTTGTCATTGATTTTAATTTTGGAATAAATGATATAATTTGTATGCAAAACATATTTAAAAGTGGTGAAAATACCACATACCCTAATGAATATTGTATTGTATATCATTCTATTTAAACAATATAAAGTTATGAATTATATATAACTTAAAATGTTGTGTGAAAATAATAGCCCAATTCTAAATATTTTGTGAAAATCTAGTTGGATTGGGTTTTTTGGCAACTACTATTATGAAGTTTTGATTTTATGTGATAATATATTCTCATAATGAGAGTAAGGGTTTAGCTAAAAACTATTTTACTGTAAAAATTTTGAGAATGAATTTGTTGTTAAGATGAAAATTTTTCAATACTTCTATTGGAATGAGCTAATACCTATAAACTTATGAATTGAAGAGTAATGAAAACTATTTTATTGATAAATATTGAAGTATATTTGATAAACATAGCTTGAAAATGCATACTTTTACATGAATTAATTGATTTTTTAGCTGCATAGGTGGCTAGAAATCAAGTGAAATTCAGTCGTATTGCATTAAAAATAGTAGTTTATTGATAAACCCTCCTAGGTAAGGGCAAGATCAAGCTGGAAAAACTTATGGCAAAAAGCGTTAATGTTTTCTTGAGTGAAATAATAGCCTTGTTAGGCACAAAATAAGAATTCATATACATACCTAAATTTGAATATTGTAAAATTTTATGGATGGAAAAGGTGTGTGCAAAACCTCATTTTTATCACCTTGGCCTTACAAAAGGAAACCAAGCTAAAAAGGATGATTTTATAATTAGGTTCAATTAAGGAAGATGGTTTTTCCTAAGGGCATTATGTGAAATACAACCAATTTAAGGCTACATATATATTGATGATACAAGTAGATAAACATATTTTTCATACCAAAAAATAAAGTATAATCCGATAATGCTTGTCTATATATTGAACTATGCAAGTATGTGTAGTGGCTATGATTTTCATTTTTATATTACTTGATAGAGTTTATCAATCTAGTTACTTCAATTCTTGAGCTTATCTATTTTTTCCTATAGTGTGAAAACATTTTGTGAAAATAATGATAAAGCATCTTTTTGATGTTGTTGGTAACATGATTCTCATTGATGTCAAAAGGGAGATTGTTGGCATGAGATTCAAAAGAAGAGCATGTTTTACAATTAAATAGTGTAAAGTTGTCATGATTTTATAGAGACCATTTTTGGAAGATTGAATAATAATTGATTGAAGATCTGTTGTGGGTTTGTTGAGTGCATCCTAGATATGGTGTCCACAAATTTAGATGAAGAGAAATTATCTCAAAAATAATTTATTTTAGCTCTTAGACATTACAAGGTTTCTTAGTTAAACCCTAGGGGTTTAAGCCCATGGAATTCACAAGGATGTTCTATTTTTAGGTTGACTAGATATAGGTAAGAACCGCTTACTTAAGTTATATTAATGAACCAAAAATTACTAGCTCGAGTAGTGATTAAAGACCTTAATATTTCCTAAGTCTTAGATTTAATATTTATCACAAATTGATAAATGGTTAGCACTTAATCTAGGTTGAAGATCTAACAAAGCGTATCAAAGTTAATTTCTCAAAGGCACCTACTAGTAAATGCATTAGGTACAAGGGTCACAATCATAGAGCTTGCACAGTAAATCTATGGACTGGTTTATATTCAAATAATCAAGGATTAGCATAGCAATGCCAAGTGTCACAATAGTGAGGACTAATACTAAAGTTCTCAGAAGGAATGTTATAGTGCCAAGTGTCACAAGCATAAGGATCAATAATGTACAGAAGGCACATGAAAGTGCCAAGTGTCATAAGCACAAACACTAACAATAATGTATAGAAGGCACATGGAGGGTGCCAAGTGTCACATTCATAGGAGTTTTTTAGATAAATATCCAATGAGAATATTAGTCTAATAAAAGATCTAATGATAAACAAATGATCATGCAATAAAGATCAATACAGTGTGAAAAGTCAAAGAGGTCAAATTGTATGATGTTTAATGATAAGTAAATATAAATTTTGTGCTACTTTGAATATTTAATGACATGTTAGAGCTCAAATCAAAAGATCCAAAATATGCATTTTAAAGTTAAAAAATTAAATCTTAGAAGCATACAAGGATCCAACGAAGCATATGATCCTGTCAGATCTTGATCTAATATTCAAATTTTAAAGTTGAATAAATTTATTTAGGATTATCAAATCATGGCATAAAACTTAATTTCAATGGTTAGTATTTAAATATTTATTCATCACAATAGTCAAGTGAAGGACCATGCAAGAAATATGTATTATATGACATATAGAATAATATAGATCATTGTATTTGATCTAAATTATGTAATATAGCATGTGCATCAAAACCAAAGCCTAATATATGCTAAATATATTAATAAGATAAAGAATCATGGTGGTGGAAGATGAATTCAATAAGTGGGAAACATGTTGATTGGAATGAGTCCAAGGATGGAGTGTGATGTGTTACATACCAAGTGTGAACACAAATAAGATATGAGACCTAGATATAATTCTTACATATATGCCATCTAGGAATAATAAAATCTACTATTATTATTGAAGAGAGAGAGAGAGGAGAGAGAGAGAGGAGAGAGAGAGAGAGAGAGAGAGAGAGAGAGAGAGAGAGAGAGAGAGAGAGAGAGAGAGAGAGATGAGAGAGAGAGAGAGAGAGAGAGAGAGAGAGAAGAGAGGAGGAATATATTAATGAGGTATGTTAAATAGATAAATATAGAGATATAGAGATAAATGAGTAGAGAGGAGGTGAATAGAGATATGTGCAGAGCATGAGCAATTACAAACAAAAAATATAATAGAAAATTAGAATTGGATTCATTTATGAATCAATATTGTAATTTAGAGTTGTAGCTCCATATTTTTAATATAAGTTTGATTGGTGGGTGCCATCAGATAAATTAATTTGGTGGCTCAAATAGGATGTTGGCAGAACCTTAGAGTAGGTGCTCTTAAACTAGGGGATTAGTCTCTCCTTAGGGTCAGTGCCATTAAATGTTGTAACTAATGAGGTTTTAATGATGAAGTTGAGTCACAATAGTAGATTCTAGTAGTTATTTCTCACCATGGTTTTTCCCATAATGTGTTTTCTATGTACATTGGGTTTTATGAATATTTATGTGAGTGTAATCTCTACATATATGTTTTAATATACATTAAAAGTATTAAAAATAATAATTTAATCAATCTATTGATTCACCCCCCTCTCAGTAGATAGTTATGTTATAACAATTAGTATTAAAGCCCTGGATCCTTAGAATAAGATTAATTAGCTCAAGTAGATCTTGGATAGTGAACATAGAGGGCTAGTCAGGAAGGATCTTCCTCAAACAAAGAACCTCTCTTTGATGGATCAAATTATGTATTTTGGAGAATTATAATGGAAGAATATTTATCTTTATTATTGTTTGATGTATGGATGTCTATTTTAAATTGATATATGGCTCCTCTTACAACTATTGATCAGGATTCAAAGAAAGCAAATGAGAGAAATGTTAAGCCAAAGACTACTATCCTTTGTGGATTGTTAAACCTAGAGTTTGTTTTAGTGATGCATTTTAAAAGTGAATGAGATATATAGAATAAATTGAAGATCATCTATGAAGGTGATAATTTAAATCATACCAAGCTACAAATATATAATGGAAAGTTTGAAAGTCTTAAAATTAATGAAGAAGATAAATTGTATACTACGTCCTCAAAGTAGATGAAATAGTCAATTCAATTAGAGGCCTTAGAGAAGAGATGAAAGAACCATTTGTTGAGACCAACAACCCCCATCTTTTTTCTTAGAAATGGGACCCATGTGATTGTTTCTCAATCTTCTATATCCTAAAATAAGTGTAAAAAATTATTTGATCATGTTTTGATGTTGTTAAAAATCATCTTGAAGGTTATTAATTGTAGGTTCCATGAAAGAAGGTAGGGTTCCCAAAAAATAAACCCTAGTGATTTAAATTTAAACATTCATAGGAAAGTCTAGTGGTAAATTTTATGCATAATCAGGTTTTAGCTTAAAGTTCATTTGTTTTTGTAGATCTAATGCTTTGCACTTGTTCATTGGATTTGATATAATGGTACATCAAGCCTTAAGACTTTTAGAAAGGCATACAATTAATGATTTACGCCCTAGTAAAGATCCAACGACAATCTCTTGATTGGAGGTTTTAAATCTAATGGTGTAAAAGATAAGTTTCATTATTTTAAAATTGATAGGTTTGCCCCCATAATTTGACATATATGAGGATGTATTTGATGGGATATAAGCCATCAAATTTAAATTGAAATATAAAGATTTTATTGTCTAAAAATTGATAGGTTTTCCCCTATCATTTAATGTCTGTGAGGACGTATTAATGAGACAAAACCCATCAAATTTAAATTAAAATAGAAAGATTTCATTATCTTAATTTTGACATGTTCACCCCCATCATTTGACGTCTACAAGGATGTATTTGATAGGATTTAACCCATAAAATTTTACTTAGACAATCCCCAAAGATTTGAGATCTCCCAATGGTTTTACATGTGGCATTCAGTTATTAGAACATTTAGTTTCATTGTTTTAAAATTGACAAGTTCACCTCCATCATTTGACATCTATGAGAATGTATTTGATAGGACTAAACCTATCAGATTTAACCTATATCATTTTTTAAGCCTAATCAAAGGGGGTATTTCTAAAGAATTTTTAAGAGATTCTTGGTTTTCTTACAAAGACAAGATTGAGACATAAAATCTTAGCCTAATTCTTTTTACTGATTAAAAGGGTAAGCTTCTTATAGGATCCAATGGTGATCACTTGATCACTAGATTTAATCCAACAGTGCACATCAACATGAAATCCTCAAGATCTCCTAAAGAATCTGATGGTGGTCACTTGGTCACTTGATTTTATCCAATAGTACAAGCCAATTGAAGACTTTTCAAAGGCCTCTAAAGCTTGACAGATGGCATAATTAATAATCTCAAAGATCAAGAACTAATGAAATGCAAGGACTGATATTTGGGTTTTCAAATCAAAATAAAAGGGACATTTTGAAAACCAACAATCACTCTTCAAATGGCATTTATGAATTTTTTTGTGAAAGGCATTGAACCCTACCACATAAGCTCCATATAGGTGTGTAAGATCCAAATGAAAGATATTTGATGTTTAAAAAACATATGAGAGATGATAAGAAAGGCTCCATCATTTCTAAGGCACATATGAGATCAAAGTTGGATGTTTTGGTCATTAAAGTAAAAAACCCTAAACCCTCCATAAAGAAGGCTAAAATTAGTTTAAATTTATTAGGTGACACTTGAGATAATAGCAAATTGAATTCAGGGTAGGTGCCTTAGTGAGAACTTTGATAGCTTTGCAATTACAATACACTATTATCAATGGGAATGAATAGGCAAAACATAAATATTGAAGTAGAGCTTTATCTAACTTCAGATGGTAAATGAAGGGTCTTTAGAGACACATAGATAGATTCAACATCATTAAATGTATAGGGAATAAGGAATTGGTTCGAATTATTCTTCTTTGTTAAAGAGTTAAAATCAATTTCTCAAGAAGAAATGATTAATGCTTTAGTGTACCAAAGATACAAAGATCTACTATCAATTCAAATGGTAGGCCTTCATCACATAGCTACTAAAATAGAGGTAATATATTGCATTGACCTTCTTGTTCCTATTTTTGTTGACTATAGAGTAGATGGAGAATGGATTATTCATGAAGGAAATGTCATTAAATTTGCATGCATATCTCCCATGGACTTTGAGAATTATTATAAGCTCTGTTTACCTCATGTTAATCTATCTTCCTTAAGAGAATGGAAAATTTACCAAAAGTTGGATTTAGTTCTTTCACCTTGGTTAATCCAAGGTTCCCATGTTTTTAGAACCCTTAATGGTGAGATTCCTATTACCCAATTTAGGTAAGGTGTTAGGGTAGGTATGACCTTACTGAATAGGGCTTTTGGTTCCTCTTCTATAATGTATGTGAGTAAGTTTTTCATCTCTTATGTCCATTGAATGTTGTACTGGAACCTAACCCCTCCTATTGGAGACTTGATAAGTTTATTCTTGGCCAAAAAGTTTATAGCCACCAAGAGAAAGACCTCTAGACATTTATTTATGATTTCTTACCTCTTAGACTCATTTATTGCCTTTATTAATTTCCTTGGAATCTAAAATTGGTCCCCTGATGGTAGGAGTACCATTTCCCATCATTAATCCAAATTTCTCATTTTCAAATATAAGAATAATATGCAATTCTTATGTGATGGTGTCTTCAAATATAAGAATCAAGAACCACCTATTGAGGGACAATCTTCTGAGCCTCAGTAGGGAGAATTGACAATGTCACCTCAAATTAAGTAACTTGAGGATGCAAAAGGAAAAGGTAAAGCTAAAAGTGAGGAGCCTAAGATTAAGCAAAGACCTATTGAAATCCTCCAAATTTAAGCATCCCAACTAATTCCCTCTTCCCCAATAGAAGTTATCAGATTAATTGCTTTGGAAACTAGAGAAATAGTGGAGAGTTCCTTTATTAACATCATAGATACTTATGGTTTGGATAAGTAAGAAGACTCATCTAAGGAAGCAAAAAAAGAGTTGGTTTCATTGAGTAGTGAAAAGAGACATGTATAATTTCCTTAGTTCCCTTGGTTCCAAGAAAGAGACCTAGGTTAACTTTCACTCACCCCACTAGTGAAATAAACCTCTTTAGTGATGAGAATCATATTCATGGATAAACCATTCCTAATTGGTTTATTTATGGAAAGTTGAAAAAAATCCCTTCTCTTTCTCCTTCAATGGATCTAACTTGAGTGGACATAGGTGTTTAGGATAATGTCAAACCATGGATTCAGGATATGTTGAACAAACAAGTAGAGAGAAGCATCCAGATTCTTCATAACAAGGAAAGCCAATGGGTCGGTACCCCAAGATCCTATGGAACTTAAAATGTAGATATTCTAGAATAACCATAGGTGAAATAACTTAATCCTTAGGTCCAATTTAATCTAGAGACATCAACTCTTGAAAGAGTAGTGACCAAGAAAGTCTCTATTGGTGCTAAGGATTTCACCTTGCAGAAAGTGGAGCCATTTATAGGGTTAACACCTATTCTAGGATAAGTAGTAGAGAAGTATCTTATTTTTCAAGAGGATGTAGCTAGTGTGGTATGGCTCAATTAACAATGGCCTTCGCTGGAGTTCAAGTATTGAAATAGAGGATCCTTAACTTGGAAAAATTAAAGTAAGATTTGGAATCTTAGGTCTTCTTGACAATTCATAAAAAGATATTGAAAATGTTGAGTAAATATTTGATGGATGCATTTAAGAATTTGAAAATAATTATGTCTAGATTAAGTTCTTTGGACCATAAAGTTAAGATGGCACAAAACATAATCATCCAATGGCATAATTCTCAAGCTCAGATGGAGGAGCTCATCAAGGTGCATAAGACAAAGTAGGCCTTGAACTTCAAATTTATCAAACTCAGACATCTAGACATCCTCATGGTAGTTTTGATAGATAAATAAGAAGATTTGATCACCTAGAGTAGTGATGTTAATAAATTAAACAAGAGAGACACATATTTGGTAAACCAGATTGAGAAACTTCTAGGGAATCTATTAAATAACCCTTCTCAAACCACTACTTTAGGCTTGATTAATGGTGAAGAATTCAAGCAGAGGGTTGATACCCACATCTAGGGTATCATAGACATCCAAGGTCATTTAACTAAGGATAACTAGAAAACCCTTGATACCATTACTTTTTTAGGGAAGCAAATTGTAGAAGTATAATGTGTTAGGGAACTTGTATCTTGGATAGATAGTGAATTTGACAAGTTAGTGGATAAAGAAGGGGATTGTCTAATGAATCATGTAGTGGATTTTGAGCTGATCAAGGAGCAATACACCAAGGTGATGGACTCTTTTAGATAAGGTTAATTAGAAGGACCCACCAATGGAATTCCTAGAGGAATATTCTTGTTGTAAAATATATGCTAGTTTGTGAGCATATAGTTTTTCTTGTCAAGTTGGCATGTTTTTTGTCGCATTATGGCTTTATATCAAGGATATTTATCCTTATCCACATTTAGATATTTTTGAAGGTTAACCAGTTAACTACCTATGTTTCATATAAATAGGCAGATAGTTACCATTTGTAAAGAGAGTTTTTGAGCAATTGATACTAGGAGCATTTAATACAACTAAGGAATTTTGAAAATATTGTTTGATCATTTTTGTTAAATGTCTATGCCAAATCTCAATTATAGGGAGTTATCTTGAATTTGAATGATTCTTATTTTTTGAGTTACATTCTTTGTCATAGGGTTGTTAGTTTGTGATAAATGTTAAATTGACTATAAAGATCTAAAATACACTTCATTTTATTTGCTTTGTATTTGGATGTACTTATTTTATCCATATCATAACATCAATCCTTTAAAGTAAATTTGGTTCTTACTTATGATTCATATTTTTCCTTTGAATGTTTCCTAATTTGTGATATAATTTGAGCTTATCCTATTTCATAACATAAATTGGTTCAAATGTGCTCAAATTAATTGGAATGTTGTCATAATATTTGAGATGAAAACCTGCAATCATGTTTCTTTCTTCTTTACCCTTTCTTTTTTCTAGTTTTTATCAAGATTCACTCTAGCTTAAAAATCATTGTTAATAATCATTTAGTTTGACTACTGAATCCTTATAATTATTAAGTATTAAAATAGTATATATCTTGGTGGCTCCCAAACATTAAATCAAATAAATATTGTGGACAGTTTTCATACTTTGCTTCTATTCAACCATAGACAATCATTAAATAGTCACAAACTACAACTCATGCCATGGATTCTCAAAATCCTAAAATGAGAAGTGTTCTTAAACACTAAGAGCACATCTGGTACAATTAGAAGCATCAACAAGAGAAGCTCCATTGGTACTATAAGGAGGGCCTCTTTAAAGATGCTTAATATGTTTAGGGGTATATTTGGCCAGAATTATCTACATTTTACATAATTATGTTTCTTTTAACATAAATTGTGTAAAGATTGCTAACCTTTATGGATATATGGATTTTGTTGTTAAAATTTTATTAGTATTTGGAGTTAGGATGGCATATTTTTCTCAAAATTGACAATTCTTTGACAATTAGAAGTTTATTTGAGTCATAAGTTGTAAATATTGGTCATCTTTGCATAATTAAGTATATCTTTGAACTTGTTTAGTTAAAGATTGATGTCCTTTGTCCTCTTATTAATTTTTTTTTGAAAATTAAGCTTAGTATACATATTATTTGTCATTCTTTGGAAATTAAGGTGTTACACTGAATTTTAAAATAGGATACTTAGTCTTGAAGCTAGAATTACCAAGGATTAAGATCAAATCACATTCAGAGACTAGAGAACCCTTTCTCAAACTAAAAACTCATAAAAAGGCTAGGAAAGATAGAGGTAAGCATAAGTATTCTAAATCTCTACCATCATCACCTTTGCTATGGATTCATGTGCTTGATATTCATCCAAACATGGTGTGGCTTGGAAGTTCCCCTATTAATATACTAGATTTGGTTCATGATTTACTATGTAATCTAGAAAATTATTTGCCAGTATTTAGTCTAACTAGTGTTATGACTGTTGAAGAACATGTTAAATCATTCAAAGTTGCATTAATATTGTTGAATGTTATTCATGAAGATGTAGCATGTAGGTTATTCCCATTTACATTTAAATATGATGCATATGAATGGTTCCTTAGTTTACTTGACAATTGAATTATTTCATGAAATAATTTTGAGACTATTTTCATTGATCAATTTGGAAATATCATAATTCGTTGTGTCATTTATCATCAATTCACAACTATTAAGAGAGATACTAGTGAACCTATTGGGTCATTCAAGCTAGGTTCCAAAAGATGTTTAGCCAGACCATAGATCCATATAAAAATAAATATATATTTAGCTTTGGAGGTTTATAAAGATGTTGTTGAGCCCATGACTTTTGTATTTTTGAAGAGATCTATTCTACTTATCATCACATTGGCTCAAGCTTATTCTGAAGTAGTGTCTATTAGTGACCAAAATTAACCCTAAGGATAGATGGATTATTATATCCCAAATGTTAATCCTCAAATTCCTAAATTAAACCTTTTCCCAAGTAATAACCAAAATACTCTAGAATTAAACTAGTTTCCTGCTTTGAATGTATTGTAGTCATGTTGCTCTTAATCAAAATCTAGGCTTCTTGAGCTATCAAGTTACCAATGGATTTCATGACAATGATCAAAAGGATTTAGTGCCTATAAATGGAATTAGTAGTAACAAAATAAGGATGAATCTATATTGAAAAACAAGTTGGTAATGATAACAACAATTCTGGAAGGAACTTCACTTTTCAAAAATTCAATAGACCTAGGAATAGGTTTTAGAATGATAGTTTATACAATAAAAAAGCTAATGAGTCTTTCCCAAAAAAAAATAATATGGATATAAACCTCACTGATATTGCCTTACCAAATTATTGTAGGGTACATGCTACTTCCAAACATGGTGAGATTGATTATATTGAGTTTATAAAGCTTTTGAAGCTTTTCAAGAAGAACTTGACATGTTTGAAGTGGTTACAAACAAAGAGGTTACTAAAAATTCTTTTGAATCTAAACCATTTGACCAAGTGCATATGGTAGAAACATTTAATTTCCCTTTTTAAGAAGATAATGAGCATGAGAATATTCTTGAAGAAATTCAAGCATTTTAGTAATTTTTAAAGACATATCCTCTAAGAAATAGGGAACAAAAAAACCATTTACTTCCTCTACCCCTCTTAACATGGGACCCCTCTAGACACTATATCAAAGAATAATCCTGAACTTGCTAGAAGAAGTTCTTCTAAGTTACATTAATTGTTGATCCTCTAAGGAAAGCTGGCTACAACATTGTGGAAGGTATGAAAAATATTAAAGATAATATCACTCTTCATGAGCTAACTCAAATCACAGAACAAAGAGACTTACTCTTGGAATCTTTGTCAAAGAAAACTGGGAAACCTCCTAAGAATGATAATGAAAATGTAATTACACAAATGCTCAAACAAGAGTCCCCACATTTTTTACTTATAGTCAAGATATTTGGAAAAAAAGTTCATAATTATCTATTATATTCAGGAGTTTCAACTAACATTATTCCTACTAGGATATGTGAACAACTCAAGCTAATTCTAATTAATTCTAATAGGGTAGTAACTCAATTGGACAAATCTAGAGTTAAGGTTGTATGAGAATTATTAAATGTGTATATACAATTGGCTAGTGAACCAAGGGTTTAAAAATTCATTGATATCTAAGTGGTAGAAATGCCTAGTGCTTATGGATTGATTTTAAGTAGAGAATGGACTAAAACTTTAAATTTCTATATGTCTACTGATTGTTCACATTTATGGCTTGCTTGGAAAGGTGTTCCAAAACAAACAAGATGAGAAAGGGAACCTCAAATGAAACACATGATAACAAAATATAATGCTACTAATGAAAGGATAAATTTATTGGATTCTAATTTGGGAGTTTTCACTTTAGAAATTACAAAAGAACAAGTTTATGAGAGTCCTTCTTAAATGTGTGGTTTGTGGAAGCTATACATTGATGGTGCTAAGTGTAAATCAGGATCAGGAGCTAGTATTATATTGATGAATCCTTTAGAAAAGCAATACCATGTAGCTTATAAGTTACAATTTTCTTGCACCAATAATTTGGTTGAGTATGAGGCTCTTATGCTTAGATTGTAGTTTTTCATTAAACACAAAGATAAAGAACTGCTTGTCTATGGAGACTATGAACTTGTGCTTAACTAAGTGAAAATTAAGTACCATTACAAATTGTCTTACTTAAAGAGATATAAGTTTAGGGTGTGGGACTTGATTGAATATTTTGATGCTTTCAACATCTTAGCTATTCCAAGAGAATAAAATAAAACTATTAATGATCTTTCCTCTACTATAGCTAGCCTCATGCCTAATCATGATTCTCAAAACATCAGTATTGAGCTAATACCTTGTCCTTTAGTTCTTGATAATATAAATCATTTCCAAGTTTTCAATGATGATCAAAAAATCATAGATTTCTTAACTAAGTTTGGGGCTTTTAAAGCTCACATTATTGATGAGATTGATGACACTTCTCATGAGGAAGAACTTAGTGGTAAAATCATCCAGTTAAGTGATAATAATATTTCTAAAGGGATGATTTCATTGGAAAGACTATTTGATTTTGACAAAAATTTTGAAGCACCTAAGTAACCCAAGGAAAATGGTAAGGATTATCATGAAACAAATCTTGGCTCACATGATCAGCCCCAAATGGTGAATATAAGGAAAGCTTGCACTAAAATGGAAAATAGGAAAGCTAGAGAGTTGATTACAAAATACAAGGATGTAATTGATTGGTCTTATGAAGGTTTGAAAATATTTGACCCAAGGGTCATTACTCATACCATACCTCTTAAAGAAGGTTGCAAACCTTTT
Source organism: Torreya grandis (assembly GCA_037957365.1). Lineage (NCBI taxonomy): Eukaryota > Viridiplantae > Streptophyta > Pinopsida > Cupressales > Taxaceae > Torreya > Torreya grandis. Next base: position 516,157 of record JARHVA010008235.1, on the reverse strand, counting down.
ACATAGAAGCAAAGGCCAGTCAAACTTATTTTAGAAGCCATGATTTTTAAAGAAGTAAATAACCTATTGGATTTAAGGATAGTGTTTCCTATTAGATATTCCACTTGGATGAAAAACCTAGTCCTAGTTAGAAAAATAATGGAGAAATAAGATTGTGTATAGATTTTAGAAATCTAAATACATCATCTGAAAAGGATAATTATCCTTTACCTTCTCTAGCCAAGTTATCAAAATTGTTTCAAGATCTTCCATGATGTCATTTTTCAATGGATGTTATTGATAATATAAATCATTTCCAAGTTTTCAATGATGATCAACAAATCATAGATTTCTTAACTATGTTTGGGGCTTTTGAAGCTCACATTATTGATGAGATTGATGACACTTCACATGAGGAGGAACTTAGTGGTAAAATCATCCAGATAAGTGATAATAATATTTCTAAAGGGATGATTTTTATTAGAAAGACTATTTGATTTTGACAAAATTTTTGAATCACCTAATTAACCCAAGGTAAATAGTAAGGATTATCATGCAACAAATCTTGGCTCACATGATCAACCCTAAATGGTGAATATAAGGAAAACTTTCACTAAAATGAGAAATAGGAAAGCTATAGAGTTGATTACAAAATACAAGGATGTAATTTCTTGGTCTTATGAAGATTTGAAAATATTTGACCTAAGGGCCATTACTCATACCACACCTCTTCAAGAAGGTTGCAAACCTTTTACATAGAAGCAAAGGCCAGTCAAACTTATTTTAGAAGCCATTATTTTTAAAGAAGTAAAGAAGCTATTGGATTCAAGGATAGTGTTTCCTATTAGATATTCCACTTGGATGACAAACCTAGTCCTAGTTAGAAAAAATAATGGAGAAATAAGATTGTGCATAGATTTTAGAAATCTGAATACATCATCTGAAAAGAATAATTATCCTTTACCTTCTCTAGCCAAGTTATCAAAATTGTTTCAAGATCTTCCATGATGTCATTTTTTGATGGATTTTCTAGGTATAACCAGGTGTTTATTACTCTTGAAGACAACATTAAAATAGCTTTTACTACTAAATGGGGAACATACTCTTATAAGAGAATGCCTTTTGGATTAATTAATGTAGGGTCAAATTTTTAAAGGGCCATGGATCATGCTATCTAAGGTTTAGTGGGAAAGTGTATCATCATATATATGGATGATCTTATAGTATTTTCTAAAAATAGAGAAGATAACTTCATACATTTGAGACAATTATTTGATAGATGCAGGAGGTACGGTGTATCTCTTAACCCCAAGAAAAGCATATTCTATGTCACTAAGGGAAAATTTTTGGGACATGTCATTACCAAAGATGGAATCTCTATGGATCCTAATAGAATAGAGGCCATATTTAAAATTGGGTTGCCTAAGATTCAAAAATAACTTAAGTCATTCTTTGGCAAGATTAATTTTGTGAGGAAGTTTATTTCAAGCTTCACTGAGATTGTAAAACCTTTAAATGACATGCTTAATAAAGATGCTATAATTTATTGGAATCAAGAATATAAGAAGGCATTCATTTCTATTAAAAAGACAATTACTAAACCTCCAATCCTCATAAGTCCTAATTTTTAAAAGGATTTATATCTATATTCATTTGATTTTGAGCATACTATGGCTATAGTATTAACTCAAAAGGTTGATGGGAATGATCATCCTATAGATTTCATGAGCACCAAATATAAAAATGTAGAAGTGAATTATTCTATTATTGATAAGCAAGCTTATGCATTAGTAAAAATAATCAAAAAATTTAGACATTACCTCCTTAGAAATAAGGTGCATGGTATATTACCTGATCCAGCTACAAAACTTATGTTGAGTCAGAATGATCTTGGAGAAATAAGAGGTAAATGGATGGAAATTATACAAGAATATGATATAGAGATGATAATTGAAAAATTAGTGAAATTTCAGGGTCTAGTTTTGATAATCACTAGTATTGACCCAAAACTTCATATCATGTAAGTAAATCAACATAAATTTCAACCTAATGAGTGGTATGACTCTATTATCCTTTTACTTGTCAATGGTGTTTGTCCCCCAAGATTTATAAGAGAATAAAAAAGATCCTTAAGGCTCAAAGTAGCTCATTACCTCATTAAGAATGGAGTCTTGTATAGGATGAACTTTGAGGGAATTTATTTGAGGTGTGTGTCCAAGGAAGAATCAACTTGGATTATGACTACCTTTCATGAAAAATTAGGAAGTGGACACCCTTCAAGAAGAACCATAGTTCATAAGATTCTTAAGGATAGGTATTATTAGCCCACACTCTTTAAAGATTCATATAAGCATGTGAGGGAGTGCCATTCATGCTAGATCTTTATCACAAAGGAACCCAAGGCAACCATGCCTTTACAACCTATGATGGTAGATAAACCTTTTGCACAATGGGAATTAAACTTTGTTGGAGTAATAAACCCTAATTATTTTAAAGGTCATATGTTTTTCATAGCTAATACATATTATTATACTAGGTGGACTGAGGCATTAGCCATTAAGTAATGCAAAATAGAGGAAGTGATCAATTTCCTAGAAGAAATTATTTGTACTAGATTTGGAAACCTAGTTTCTTTGGTGTGTGATAATGGATCTGCATTCATTTCTATTGAAATGATAGAATGGGATTATGACCAAGGAATTACACTCAATTTTTATTCTAATCAATATCCTCAAGGAAATGGTATGAATCCACAAACAAAAATTTGATGAAAGATATCAATAAATATACTGAAGATAAACCTAGAACATGGTATAAACTTCTTAACTTTGCATTATGGGTAGATCGAATTAGGATCAAACAACTCTAAAAGCTTCACCATTTTTTTGGTATTTGGTCAAGTGCCCATCTTTCCCATCACTTTGAATTTGCCTATGTTCACATTTATGCCAGAATACATGGAAGATAGTCAGGAACTTGCTAATTCTTGGTTGTTAGACATTATTTAAATGGAAGATGCCAGATAAAAATCATTTATAGACTTCAGTAGACACCAATCAACCATGAAAATATGGTTTGATAAGAGATCCAAAGTGAAGGTATTTGGATAGGGATATTTGGTCCTTATTTGGGAGAAGGCATCAAAACCCAAAGGTTAACAAGGTAAATTCACTCCTTTATGGATTGGTCCTTACCAAATTGTAGAAATCTTGGGAAAAGGTACTTTTAGGTTGAAAGATCTTCAAGTAGAAGCATTCACAGTAACTACTAATGGACAATATATCAAACATTAATTTTTTTCTGTCTCACCAGAGTTATTCATAGAATAAATGTGTAAGATTTCTAAAATTAGAATAAGTAGGCTAGTTAGTTCTCTTTCTTGTTTTGTTTTTCTCCTTGATGGGTTTGTGCATATCTGTTTTATTTAAATTTTTTCTCTTCTTCTTGCTTGGTGGTGTTCCTTGGTTGCGATAAAGTCTCATTTTTTTTCTTGGTGTAGAATTTCTCAAGAATGTGGGTATAAATATTACAAAAGTGACAACAGATGATAGTGAATTAGTATGAAGCAACCAAAGATATTTGTATAAATTTGTATAGGAATTTATTGTCCTATAAATATTTAATCCTTTTTCTGTATCAAAACATGGTTTAAAGAATAATCATATGTATATAATGTGAATTCATTTTATTAACTCATATTCAAGATTACACTTAAAATACATCCTTGTCATGGACTAAAGTTTCAATTAAAGGAGAGAGTATCCTGATGCTAGAACATTTAATCAAATCCTTAAAACTAGGCAATATTGGTTTCCAACCTTTGCAAAAATACCTACAAAAAAAAGAGATCTAATTATAAAATCTATGGAAATAGAAGCAAAGGTTATTCGGGTAATCTCCACCAGGGCTATGGATTCCTAGTTGGTAGTGGAGAAAGACATTAAGTGGAACTAAAGGTATCTCTATCAGGGTTATACACACCTAGCTAGTAGCAGAGCAATGCCCAAGCTTACCATAAATTAAGACTTATTATACTTAAATAATATCTAAAACCACTCAAATTTAAGTGTAATGGACCAAAAAGATATAAAACTAGATGTTATTTCTTGAAATTCATGACAAAGAGTAAGTGGAATTAAATCACACATTGCATATTTATGTTTTAATATCTAAACTTAAATTTTATACATAAGGAACTTGTTTAAAAATGAAAGTTGATTCAGAAGATAATATATGTCCAAATTTATATAAACTTCATATACAAGTTTAAACTAGAGCTCTGTCTTCCAACATATTTTTATGTTTCCCCTATGAGTCACCATTTGTTGAGACAAATACCCCCATCTTTTTTTTTGGAAAGGTGACCCATGTGATTGTTTCTAGAGCTTTTATATCTTGGAGTAAGTGTGAAAGATTGTTTGACATTGTTTTGATGTTATTCAAAATCATCTTGAAGGTTATTAATTGTAGGTTTTGTGAAAGAAGGCAGGGTTCCCAAATAATAAACCCTAGTGATTTGAATTTAAACATTCATAGGAAATTCTAGCAAGAGATTTTATGCATATTCAAGTTTTAGCTTAAAGTTCATGCACTTTTATAGATCTAACTCTTTACACTTATTCACTGGATTTGATCTGATAGTGAATCAAGCTTGAATCCTTTTATAAATTCATACAATTAATGATTTGGGCTCTAGTGAAGATCCAATGGTGATCTCTTGATTAAAGAAAGGTTTTAAATATAATGGTACAAAAGATAAGTTTCATTATTTTAAAATTGACAAGTTTGCTCCCATCATTTAACTTCTATGAGGATGTTTTTATAGGACCAAACCTATCAAATTTAAATTAAAATAGAAATATTTCATTGTATTAAAATTAATAGGTTTTCTCCCATCATTTGATGCTTTTGAAGATGTATTTTATGGGACCAAACTCATAAAATTTAAATTGAAACAAAAAGATTTCATTATCTTAAATTTGATAGGTTCACTATCATCTTTTGATGTCTATGAGGATGTATTTGATAGGACTGAACACATCCAATTTAACTTAGACAATACCTAAAGCTTTGAGATCTCTTGATGGTTTTACATGTGTCATCCAATTATTAGATCATTTAGTTTAATTATTTAAAAATTGATAGGTTTGGCCCCATCATTTGACATCTATGAGGATGTATTTGACAAGACTGAACCCATCAAATTTAATCTAGATAATTTTTTAAGCCTAATCAAAGGGGGTATTTCTAAAGCCTTTTTAAGAGATTCTTGGTTTTTTGATAAAGATAAGATAGAGACAGAAAATATTGGCCTAAGTCTTTTTACTAATTAAAAGGGTAAGATTATTGTAGGATCTAATGGTGATCACTTGCTCATTGGATTTGATCCAATAGTGCACATCAACATGGAAGCCTAAATATCTCTCAAAGAATTTGATGGTGGTCACTTGCTCACTTGATTTGATCCAATAGTGAAATCAAATTGAAGACTTTTCAAAGGCTTATAAAGCTTGATAGATGGCATAATTAATAAGCTCAAAGATCAAGAACCAATGAAATTCAAGGACTAAGATTTGGATTTTCAAAATAAAATAAAAGGGACTTTTTGAAAACCAATGCTCACTCTTTAAACTGCATTTATGAAAATTGCCATGAAAGGCATTGAACCCTACCACATAAGCTCTACATGGGTGTGGAAGATCCAAATAAAAGATATTTAATGATTGAAAAACATAGGAGAGATGATAAGAAAGGTTTCATAATATTTAAGGAATGTATGAGAACATAGTTGGATGTTTTGGTCATTAAAATAGAAAAAACCTAAACCCTCCATAAAGAAGGCTAGAATTGGTTCAAATTGATTAGGTGACACTTGATATAATTGTGAACTAAAATTAGAGCACGTGCCTTAGTGATAACTTTGATAACTTTTCAATTACAATACACTGTTATCAATGGTAGTGGGTAGGCAATAGATGAAGATTGAAGTAGAACTTTATCTAACTTCAGAAGGAAGGGTCTCTAGAGAAATAGAGTTAGATTCAATAGCATTAAATTTATAGGGAATAAATAATTGGTCTAAATTATTCTTATTTATCAAAGAGTTGCAACTAATTTATCAAGAAGAAAAGAGGAATGGTTTAGTGTACCAAAGATACAAGTATCTAGTATCAATTCAAATGGCAAGCCTTCATCACACAACTACTAAACAAGAGGTAATGCATTGCATCAACCTTCTTGTTCTTATTTTCATTGACTTCAGACTAGATGGAGAATGAATTATTCATGAAGGAAATGTCAATAAAGTTTCATGCATAGCTCCCATGGCCTTTGAGACTTATTATAAGCTCCCTTTACCTCATGTTGATCTTCCTTCCTTAAGAGACTGGACAAATTCCCAAAACCTAGATTCGGTTCTTTCACCTTGGATAAACCAAGGTTCCCATGTTTTTAGGACTAATAATGGTGAGATTCATATTACCCAATTCATGGAAGGTATTAGGGTAGTTATGAACTTATTAAATAGGGCCTTTGGTGCCTATTATACAAATTATGAGAGTAAGGTATGGGTGTCTTATGTCCATTGCATGTTTAAGTGGAACCTAAACCCTCTCATTAGAGACTTGATAATTTTATTCTTGGCTAAATAGTTTACAGCCATCAAGAGAAAGATCTCTAGACATTTATTTATGATTTTTTACCTCTTAGACTTACTCCTTACCTCTATTAATTTCCCTAGCATCCAAAATTGGTCCTTTGATGGTAGGACTAACATTTATCATCATTACTCCAAAATACATATTTTCAAATACATGAATCATAAGTAATTCAAATGTGATAGTGTCTTCCCAATCATTTTTTAGACAATCACTGGTATTCCTATCCCTAGACTTCATTCTCTAATCAAAAAATAAGTGGAGACCATGGGGGATGTGTGGTTTTGTCTAGATTAAACTATAATAAGGATATAAGGATTCATGCTTTAGCCATACAAACTACCCATATATGTTCCCAAAATACTTGTATAGAAATAAATTACTTATCAAATCATATAGGACATAGATTGGCATTCTAAGAAGAATAAAAAGGATTAGGTTTCTCGCTTCCCATTAGACATTGGTAGAAATATAATCAAATATTGGAAGCATTTGGTGATCATGGTTGTGTATAGGAACTCTTTTGATTTTAAATTAGATGATCTTAAGATGAGGGACCCCGATAGTAGGGTGGCTAACCATATTAGGATAGGAGGGTCCCAAAGATTGAATACAAGTATCAATCAAGTGTGGAAATGGTATTTACACAAGGGTAAAGAACTTTAAAGAAGTCCTATCTAGGGTTTAAAACTTTAACATAACCTTAGAACATAGGTTGGTTAGGGATAATAGGCCTTTAAGAGAAATATGTAAGTTACATCCTTTATAGTATCACTTGTTACTAGGGCCATATAGGACTACAAATCAAGAACCACCTATTGAGGAACAATTTTCTAAGCCTCAACAAGGAAAATTGACAAATTCACCTTAGATTGAGAAACTTAAGGATGCAAAAGGAAAAGGTAAAGATAAAACTAAGGATTCCAAGATTAAGTAAAGAACTATTGAAAGCCTCTAAATTTAGGCATCCCCACCAAGGTCTTCTTACCCAATATAAGTTATTATCTTAATTACTTTGGAAACTAGAGAAATAGTGGAGAGTGTCATTATTAACATCATGGCTACTTATGGTTTGGATAAGGAAGAAGACCCATTTGATTAAGCAAGCAAAGAGTTGGATCTATTGAGTAGTGGAAAGAGATAGGTAGAATTAGCCTTACTTCCCCTAGCTCCAAGAAAGAGGCCTAGGTTAACTTTCACTCACCCCACTATTGAAATAAACCTATTTAGTGATGATAATATTATTCATGAAACAACCATTATTGATTGATTTGTTTATGGGAAGTCTCAAAAAATACCATCTCTTTCTCCTTCACTAGCTCTGACTCGAGTGGACATAGGTGTTTAGGATAGTGTCAAACCATGGATTCAATATATGTTAAACAAACAAGCAGAGAGAAGCATCTAGATTCTTCATGACAAGGAAAGATAATGGGTTGGTATTGTAGGAGCCTTTGGAATTTCAAATGTAGAGATTATTAAACAACCACAGGTGAAAGAACTTGATCCTCAAGTTTAATTTAATCTAGAGACATCAACTCTTGAAAGAGTAGTTACCAAGAAAGTCACTATTGGTGCTGAGTTCCCCTTGTAGAAGGTGGAGCCATTTACAATCTTAACTCCTATTCTAAGATAAGCAGTAGGGGAGAATCTTACTTTTTAAGAGGATGTAGCTAATGTGGTACTAGCTCAATCAATAATGGCCTTAGCTGGAGTTCAAGGATTGAAATAGAGGATCCTCAACTTGGAAAAAGAAAAGTAAGATTTGGAAGCTCAAGTCTTCTTGAAAATTCCTTAAAATATATTTCAAATGATAAATAAATCCTTGAAAGATTCCTTCAAGAATTTAAAAATAATTAAGTCTATATTGAGTTCTTTACACCATCAAGTTGAGATGGCCCAAACCTTAATCATCCAGTGGTAGAATTCTCAAGCTCAGATGGAGGAGCTCATCAAAGTTCATAAGAAAAAGTAGTTTCAAACTTCAAGATTATCAAAATCAAACATCTAGACATCCTAATGGTAGTTTTGATAGATAAAAAATAATATTTGATCACTTGGAGTAGTGATATTGAGGACTTCATCAAGAGAGACATAGATTTGGTAAACTAGATTGAGAAACTTTTAGGTAATATGTTAAATAACCCTTCTCAAACCACTAATTTAGGCTTGATTGATGATGAAGAATTCAAGAAGATGATTGATACCCACATCCATGGCATCATAGACAATCAAGGTCATTCAGCTAAGGATAACCAGAAAACCCTTGATACCATTAATTTTTTAGGGAAGCAAATTGTAGAAGTACAATGTGTCAAGGAACTTGTATCTTGGATAGATAGTGAATTTGACAAGTTAGTGGATAAAGAAGGGGATTGTCTAATGAAGCTTTCAATGGATTTTGAGTTCATCAAGGAGAAATACACCAAGGTGAAGGAATTTTTTAGATAGGGTTAATTGGAAGGACCCACCAATAGAATTCCTAAAGGAATATTCTTGTTGTAAAATATATGCTAATATATTAGCATATACTCTTTCTTATTAAGTTTAAATGGTTTTTGTCATATTGTGGCTTTATATGAAGGACAGTTTCCTTATCCACATCTAGATATTTTTAAAGGTTAAATAGTTAACCACCTATGTTTCCTATAAATAGGTAGATGGTTACCATTTGTAAAGAGAGAGTTTTTGAGAAATTGATACCAAGAACATTTAATACAACTAAGGAATTATGGAAAGATTATCTGATCATTTTTGTTAAATGTCTATGCTATCTCTCAATTATATGAAGTTATCTTAAATTTGAATTATTTTTATATTTTGAGTTACATTATTTGTCATAGGGTTGTTAATTTGTGTTAAATGCTAAATTGACTATAAATATCTCAAATATACTTCATTTTATTTGCTTTGTATTTGGATGTATCTATGTTATCCAGATCATAACATCAAACCTTTAAAGTAAATTTGGTTCTTACTTATGATTCATATTTTTCCTTTAAATTTTGACTAATTTGTGATATAATTTGATCTTATGATATTTTATAACATAAATTGGTTCAAATGTGTTCAAATTAATTAGAATTTTGTCATAATATTTGAGATGAAAACTTGAAATCATGTTTCTTTCTTCTTTACCCTTCTTTTTTTCTTATTTTTATCAAGATTCACTCTAGCTCAAAAATCATTGTTAATAATCTTTTAGTTTGACTACTGAGTCCTTAGAATTATTAAGTATTCAAATAGTATAGACTCTGGTGGCTTCTAGCCACTATATGACATAAATATTGTGGATAGCTTTCATACTTAGCTTCTATTCCACCATAGACAATCACTAAATAGTCACAAACTACAACTCATGCCATTAATTCTAAAAATCTTAAAATGAGAAGTGTTATTCAACACTAAGATCACCTATGGTATAATTAGAATCATTAACACCATTCATTTTCAAAAATGGTCCTAATATCTCTATCATCCATATATGACTCTAAAATCTCTACAATAGAGGAAGTAAGAGATCTAGATATACTCACTATTTATGAGTTGCATGGAACCTTCACTACCTATCAGATGAGAATGGTATAAGTAGACACTTTCAAGAGAGAAGTTGCATTCAAAATAGCTAAACAAGTAAAATTAGAAGCACCTACATCTAGATCTAAGGAGATTGATGAAGAAGAAGACAACTTTGTCACAAAATTAAGAAGAAGGTCTTGAAAATATAAAGGTATGTTACACTTTAAATGATTTAACTATGGTAAGCTAGGACATTTTAATGATAAATGTCCTTATAAAAAAAGGATAACTCTTAGTAAGAAGATGATAGTAAAAATATGAAACCACACTATTCCAAGAAGAAAAACTTCTTCAAAAATAAGAAAGACATGTACACAAAAGAAGATAGTGATTCATTGGATGATTGTGATAGTTGTAATGATGACCATGCATTTACCTTTGTGGATGAAGAAAAATAAGTCTTATTCATGACATTAGGATCAAATTTTATGAATCAAGAAGAAGTTAAAGACTCAGATGAAGAAGAATAAGGAGATGTGGATCTAGAGTGTGAATGCATTTATACTTTAGATGAAATTGATAAGCTGAGAAAAGAGAACTCAAAATATAATAAGCTTGGATAAAAGGAAATTGAAAAAGTGTCCAAAAGTCCTAAAAAATATTATTAGATGGTGGTTAGCCTAAATACACAATTTGAAGAGTCCAAAATAATAGAATTTATAGTCAAACTTGAACTTCAATATAAATCTCATGAATGCATGAAGTTAGAATCAAAGATAGTGGCTTTGAAAAAAGAACTTGAAAAAGTTAAAGAACAAATAGACAAAGGTCTGAGTCTAAAAGGATGTTTGGTAATTCTTAATAAGCTGATCAAATCTCAAAATCTATAATAAGATAAATATGGTCTTGGTTCTAAAAAAGGGAAAAGTCCCATAACCAGTACATCTACAAAATTATATGACAACTTAAAATCAAAATAAAAATTAGGAATAAAGAATTAAAAATATTTCAAGAATGCCCCTAGAGATAAAAATACAAACATAGGGACTATTGGTATGAATAAATCTAAAGGATAAAATAATCCTAAAGAAAAGAAGAAGATAAAGGTAGCTGATGCAAATGGTTTCATAAGGGTGAAAGATTTGAAGAATCCAAAGTTAATAATATTTCCTCATCCATCACAAAGAAATGCTATGACAAGGTATTCCTCATTTTCCTATGGTTATTGTTATACCTATAATCAGTTTGCTCATAGGGTTAGTGAATCTAGGATTATACCCAAAAGGAGAACAAACTTTGTAAGCAAATTCATTTTCACCCTTGTTAGATACAAATGTAATATGTTATAACTGTAATTTTTTTTTTCAAATAGATAAATAATGTAGGAAAAACTTTTAAAGACCAAAGATACAAAGTAAAAATAAAATCATGCCTCCCAGTGTGATCAAATGTTCAAAAGTCTCTAAAAATGCAGAAAATAAGATAAATAATAAATCCAAGGATGTGTAAAAAGTGAAATATCTATCTATGACTACTTAAATTTCACTCCATACCTCGTAATAAAATTTTGAGATAATAGAAAATGGTTTCTCAAAACACATGACTAGTAACAAGAGTAAGTTCATCAAACTGAGAAAATATAAGGAAGGATCTATCAGCTTGGGAGACAATACTACAATAAAGATCCATGGTAAAAGAACCTTGAATATAGATATAAAATTTCTTACACATGATGTCATTTATGTTGAAGGTATGAAACACAATCTGCTAAGTGTCAACCAAATGTGTGACAATGGATATAAGCTCACATGTAATTTATAAGGTTGAAAGATATGGAGATCTCAAAGGCTAGTTACAGAAGGGAAAGGAACTGATAGCAATATCTATAATCTTAGTGAAGTGAATATTAATAGTTTCTTGATAGGAAAGTTTGATGAGATTTGGTTATGGCATAGAAGAATGGGTCATGTAAATTTTGATAACCTAGTTGAGTTCAAATAAATGTGTTAGACATATGCCTAAGATAACCAAACTTGTAGACACTTCTTTCAAGGAATGTCAACAAGGCAAGAAAATAAGGGTCAAATTTTAAACAAAAGAGTATGCAACTACAAAGACTTTAAAATTAGTTCATATTGATCTTTGTCATCCTACTAAGATAATAATATCCAAAGGAGAAAGATACTTCATGTTGCTAGTAGATGATTACTCAAGAATGACATGGGTAGCCTTCTTAAAGGACAAGTCTCAAGAATTTGAAAGATTCAAGATATTTAGAGCCATGGTAGATAATGACATTAGATAAAAAAATAAAATGCTTAAGATCTAATACAGTTGGAAAATTTACCTTAAATGAGTTCATAGAGTACTATGAGAAGCATGGAATCAAAATGCACTACTCTACAATAAGGACTCCTCAATAGAATGAACATGTTGAAAGAAAGAACAAAATAGTCAAGGAGATGGCCAAAACAATGCTAAGAAAGGCCAAGTTACCTGATATATACTAAAGAGAAGTAGTGCAAACAATAATATATATCTTGGATAGATTTAAACTAAAGATAAAAAATGATAAAAAACCCTATGAACAATGGTATGGAAAACTTGCCTCTATTAAATATTTTAGAGTGTTTAGTAGTAAATGCTACATCAGGAGAAAAGAAAAGAAATTGGGAATCTTTGAATAAATATTTGATTGAGGAATATTTATTGGTTATTTCACCCAAAGAAAAGCCTACATATGTTACAACAAAATAATATATAATATTGTAGAGATTATCAATGTCAAGGTTGAAGAAGGATTGAAACATGTTAAACCTGACAGAGAAATTTATAGTAAAGAATCATATTATGAAAAGGAAACAACTAATGAAGAGCATGAGGAAGTAAATGAAAAGTCACCTGCAAGATTTTTTCAAAATGATAATATTATAGAGTAGATCATTAGCAATAAAAATGGAGTTTAAATGAGAAGATTTGCAATGAACAAAGAACAAGTAAGTTTTTCTCTAATGTCTAAAATTGTGCCTAAGAGTTATGTTGAAGGTAGTGTTGACCGAATTAAAAATTTTAGCCAGATTAGGGCACCCCTAGTAAAAGACTTGATTTTTAGGCCTATAAGGGGGTATAATGTATTGTCATGAGGTGTTTTATAGGTCATGAGATGTCAATTAATGTTGTACTAGCTTTGGTCATTTGTTTTCTAGGTCTATTTATGATTTTAAGTCATTTTCAAAGGTCTATATAGTGCATTTAATGATTTGTATAGGTTTATTTAGAAATTTTCAAGTGGTAATGGGTGAGACCCATGTGTCACTATAAGTCTTAAGTAACTAAAAATATTGAAAATATGGTAGGTGGTTTAGAGAAAAGCCAATTTTCCTGGCCAAAAAGGAGAAAGTGGCACTTGTACAACCTCCTTGGGAATTTTGACACTTGGAAATCATGTAAATGTGACTAATAACCTAACCCATGCTCAAATCCATGTTTGGAATGATCTTAAAGTGCCATTTCTAAGCCAAAACTATTCAACTCCCTTCTTGCTCTTTTTGGCAAACTGAAGTGACACTCAAGTTTTTTCTTGGTAGGAGCAACATAGGAAGTTTCAAGAATTTTTTTTTTTAGGTTTTTATACATCATATACCTTAAAATAGATATAATAATTTTGATTAATGGTCAACTTTGCTTCATGAACCATCCATTTGAAGTGGATTGTGCAAAATTGCCTACTCATCTGTGTGCCCTTTAGGTTTTGCCTTGGATCAAGAAATTTCATATGATTAAGATGATAATATTAATTAAAGAGGATGTTTTAATCCTTATATAACACTTTCCATTATTTTTTTCAAGTTTTAAATTGTTTTGAAAAACTAATACCTTCAAGTTTGTAAACTAGTCCATTCTAGGTTGATTGGCAGTTTTCTCTATTTTCAGGAATTCTACACTTTTTCATGGTTTCAAATGGATATGATAGGTTAAATATATTTTTTTCCAATTTATATTAACCTCATATAACTTTCCAATCTTAATTTCAAAAAAAATTATCTAGGAGTTGCAATCATGTGTATCTTGCCTTTCAATCTACCATGAATGTGCTTGCATACAGATTGCTCGGAAGAAATTTTCACATGGAATGGAATGTTTTAGTTTTTTTTTACATAAATTATAGTTTAAATATTATTTTAGGAGCATTAAAATGAGTTTATGACCTATTTTAAGGCCAAATTTTGTCTTTTCCCCAATCTTGCTGACAATATGCCTATATGCCACTCATTTTCACCTACAGGACCCTCTGATGATGTCATCTTGAGGTGTGAAAGGATAAAATAGGTTTTAAACTTATTAAAATTGATATAGGTGAGTTTTAATTCTTTATGGAAACATTCAAAATTCACTTTCATGGAATATTCATATGGTTCATGCCTTATTCATTGTTGATATGTCAAAGTATCCACCTATAGGTGGCTAAGTAGGTCATCAAAATGCTCTCATGAAAGGATGGAATAAATTTAATACCTACTTGAGGTTTTTATATGGATTTAGGTCATAAAAATATAATACAATGTGATAAGATGTCAATAGAAGGCTTGAAACTAGTTAAGGAGAGGAAGAATGTGTATTCAAGATTTTTGTCCCAAAAAGAGCCAAACAGAGGCCTATAAGGGTTTTTAGAACCTCATACAAATGTGCCTTCAAGGTCATCCAAAAATATAACTTGTAAAAAAATTTATTCCATAGTATATAAAGGAAATATTACAAATTTTAAGGTCAAAGGGTAAATTTAAGGTAGAGGTTCAATACCTCAAGGTTGTATTTCAAAGCACTGAATTCCCATAGTGAAATCTACAGGCTTGAGTCATAAAAGCCCTCACAACTTTGGATGAAAAGATATAAAATGATAACATAGGGGATGTTTTAATTTATTTAAAATAAAATCAAAGATTAAATATACCACCAAAAGGAAGAAAAATCACCATGTTAGTCCCCTACACACATGCCCTATGCATATATAAGACCTAGGAAACACCTACAATTATGAAGAGTGTTAGTGTCTCAGTCAAGGGAAAAAGGGATTATCTTGGTTTCCAATGAAAAATATTGGTAATTTCAGATGAAATTATTTAATGAAAAAATAAAAATAGTTATGGAACCAATTTTATAATCTAATGGACACCATGACAATGAAAGAAACCTCTGTATATGCCTACACATAAGGTTGTGGGCAGGGTACTCCAATGCAAATAGTGATCACAAAGTTATGAAAGATAATGTTTTGAAAGATCATAAATAGGAATATTATTTGAAGATACATGTTATAATATTAATGTTATTTAAATATATCCTCCTACACTACAAATAGGCTCTATATGAGATAAACTAACGTATAGGTAGGGTACTAAAATGGTGTCCCAATCCACCTACAAATAATAACCTAATATTGATACTAGGTTGGTACTTTAACATTGAAAAATAGGATTTTAACCCAAAATTAATACATGATTATTTAATTTTATTAATTCAAGACCTTTTCACATAATTATTTGAACTCCATAAATCCATTACACACATGTAACAAGTTATCTCAATCAAAAAAGCATGCAAAAAATAGTGTGAGTCCCAAATGATGATATAGGTTAAATAGGGTGAAATATCAAGTTAAAACTATGTTAAAATTAACCTAGATAATTATGGGAGTCCATTCAATGTTTTTATAAGATCAAGTGGGCATAAAACAACCTACAAGGGCCCCTATTGTATAAAACACAGTCAAGCAAGCTAACCCAATTTTGTGGTTTCAAGAGCATAAGGGATTCTTGGGGAGATAAAATTATAGAATGGTTATTGGAGACAATATATCATGATATTTAAAAATTAAATGGACCTCCCATAGTGATACATTATGCATGAGATAAGGTTCAAGAAATCCTTCACAGTCTCTTTGTGAAACCCTGCATACATAGTTTTCATTAATAGGGTTCTCTTTGGGTTTTAAGAAGATTAGAAGGTAAAATGACTTAAGAAAGAGCTTAAAAATTGTGTATAAAACAAAAATATATTATAAAATACACTCATATATTAAAATTACCTAATAAAATAGGGTAAGTACCCCTTTTTTGTCTCAGACAAGGGGTACTTCCCCTTACGCACAGACTAATAGTTTTAAGAGATGGTGACAAAAGGGACTCTTCAAGAGATGTTTGAACTTTTCAAGAGATTTATTATTGATAATATACACATAATATCATATATATAAGGAATCATAGAGGAAATTAAGCCTACATGGGGGTCTAGGTCATAAAACCTAGAAGTAAAACCTAATGGGCAAAATCTGGGCCTAGTGCCCAATTGAAAAATAACTTACACTTATAGACATAAGAATGATTTATTATTTGTTGTATATTATTTTGGAGATAAAATTTAAGGTTTTTGAACTTCTAGATCTGAAATAAACTTAGGAAAATTCTCAAAATACTAGATGTTATAGCCAAGCCTAGTAGACAAGGTTTAGGCTTAATGCCAAAACGGAGAGTCCATCTCATTATTACAAAATTTAGGCACTCTAGAAGATGGATACATGTTCATGAGATGAAAACAGATGTTTTAAATCTTTTTGAGGTTAGGTAAATCATCAAAAAGGTCATGTTTATCTCAAGAAGCAACTTAGGCATATAGGAAACATAAAAATAAGCTTAAATAGGCAGGTTTGATAGATCATATCTTTCATGAAGATATTCATTGGAGATATAGGAGTTAGGGGGTGTTATAATGGGTCTTATAGGCCATATTTTGGGAAATATTTCTAATTTTTATGGCCCAACTTTATGAATAATTGTTAAGACCAAAAATAGGCCTAAAACCCTACTAAACCCTTTTCTAAGGACCAGTCTTAGAAAATACAGTTGGAAATACCACTCGATGGACTAGTTTGATTAGGAATAATATTTTAAATTGGATAAGACTCACCCAATATCCTTACCATGCTAGCTATATTTACATACTAGTACAGATGGAGGAAAAAATAGGTTTTTTCTCATTATTTTATATGTTTTACAGGTTATGGGAAGTTCCAAGAGATGAAATACTCATGGATGGAAATATTAAGACATAATATAACTACCAATGTTATTTTAATTCTTTTAAATTTTTTATAAGTTCCTCAAATAGGACATTCAACTCAACCAATCAAATTTGGCATATTGGGCTAGCTAGAGAGAAGGGAAGAAATCTTCATGTAAAGTGATTTTAAAAATTGTCTGATGATTATAAGGCCATGGAGAGTATTAAAAAATTTAATTAAACTTGTAAAATGTATTTTCATGGGAAAAGTATTCCAAATTTGAAGACAAGTGTGTTAGGTGCATGAGAAGGAGGTTTCCTAGAGTGCAGGTGATGATGGCTCTCTTCCAAGTGATTCTAGAAGACTAGGAATGAAACCAATGCATAGAGAGGAATTTATGAGAGACTCCCTTTTGATTAAAATAATTTAAACTAACCTTTATTAGTTAAAAGTCACTCAAATAGTCCTAATCATGAATGCAATTTTTTGTGCAAGAAAAAGGAGTTTTAAGCCACTTTGCATAATTTTAATGACTTAGATTTACAGTTGTTGACCTTTAAATTGCATGGCTCAACAAATATCCTATTATAATGCATGTATAATTTATTTTATCATCTTTAAAAGTTTCCTTGTGACCCTTGGACTTATTTTTCTATCTCTCTCTCAAACTCTGTAAGAGTTGGCCATTTTGGCATTGTATTTGATGCTCCACCTGAGTATGGAAAATACCTATGCATTTGTGTACATTTTGATAAATAAAATTAATAATTATTACCTCTTAATGAATATTTAAAATTATGGTATACATGAATGACGAATCTTATTTAGTGAAGACTATGGATTCCTAGCACATGTTCTAACACTCTCACCTTGTTTGTAGTCAAAAAACATCTTTTTATAGGGCATGTGAAGTGTTTTAGGAAATATCAAATGTTGAGTGAGTTATTATTTTCATTATTTACATTAAAGGCCTCATTTTTAGTCTTTATATATTTTCATATCTATCCATGACCTCATAATGTAACATTGATGTGAAAACATGAAGATTGAAGGAGTTTAAGTTTTGTTTTTCTTTTGGTCTTAAGTGTAGGATGCAATTGGTTGGAAATCATAAAATTGAATTGGTGTATCACCTCCTTAGTTTATATTTTATTTCAGTTAACTCTCACCCTTTTCACCCCCAAAGTTAGTAGTAGTATTAGTAGTAGTAGTCAAGTGGTACATCAAGGGAGCTATAGTTATCTAGAGACTCACATCATTCCTTATGCTACCCACAAGCCTAGAGGTGATTCCATTATTCCACTTGAATGAGGAGAGATTTTAATATCCTAAAATGGTGTAAATAAAAGTGAAAATAGTTTTTATCACACTCGGTGAGACTCCTATTCTAAGATTTAGAAGATTTTTAGTGTTGTCTTTCAACACATCAGCCTTTGGAGGAATCTTTTCAGGCATCAACGGTGACTTTGAATACATATTAGCTAGTTAGGAAACCCATGTTTTCCTTTTAATATTTATAGTAACATATTTATTTATGTTTTTATTTTTAATTAATATTCATGGATGACCTTGGATTTGAGTTTTGTCCTCTATAAGTTGGTGAAACATATCCATCTTATCCCATTCCTTATCAATATGAACAAGTTCTTGGTCAAGCTCCTTATGATAATTATAAGTCCCAATATGATCATATTAATACCTATCATGATTTGTATAAATATTATAACTATCCTTCTCAATGTCTTGTTCCTATTTAACCTAATCATTTCTCCAATCAACCCACTTCTACCTTCAAACAAACACTTTTTGGCTATGAAAGGTATATGTTGGAGCTTGATACTTCATGGGGATGTGGTCAAAGGATTCCTAATCATTCCATCCATAAAGTGAGAAATAAATTAGAGTTAGTCAAGAAAGAGTGGGCACCTATTGAGAGAGCCAATTGGCAAAGGCTCACAAGTGAGATTCTTGATGTGAGTGGTTTAGTCTCTTCTTTAGAAGATAGGCTAGAATTTCATGAAAGGAAACCTCACCAAACCTATAAACCATTTTACCCACTTCCCCAAGTTCCATATCATCCATATATGACCCCCAATCATGATCCAAGTGAAGCCTATCAAGGTCATCATCTTGTTAATCAGTTGGAAGAGAGTATTGAAATAAAAAGCATTGTCTTTGAGGTTAATCTTGACAGGTAGATAAAGTTAAGTAACATGCATATATAGCAATCTATGTTGAAAACAAATGAAGTGGATTTCAAGCCTACTTTTAACTCTCATAGACCATCCCCAATACCTCAAAAAGAGATTCATAATCCCAATTTCTTAAGCTAGAATAAAATAGTGGAATCATGGGGAAAGAAGAAAGAGAAAAGTCTTGACCAAGATTGTAAAATTGAGAAGACATCTAATCCTAATATCCTAAGTTAGATAAAATTAGTAGAGTCATGGGATAAAAGAGAAGATTGGAGAATTGTCCAAGAGTGTGAAGTGGAAAATGGAGTTGATCTTTTGCAATTCCTACCCACCCTTCCTTAATAAGCTTCTTTTATTCCATGGTAGCCTTCATACAATATTTATTCCCATGATGATTCCTATCAACTTCAAGAGAAGATTTTCCAAGACAACCTAGCCAAGAAAATAGATAAATTAAAATAAAAGATGAGATTGATAAGTCAAGGTGAGTTTTAAGGTCTAGACCCAAAAGAAGATCATATGCCTAAACACACCCCATCTCCCCTTCCTCAAGAGCTTCCTAAAGAGTCTTTTAATTTTAGTTCTCAATATGACCTTGAGCTCTACATTACACCTCTACCAACTAGTTCATCTTGTCCTTACCCCATCACCCTTTGCCTTGATGGACTTGTGGTGTGAGAAAAAAATAAGGATTAGGTAGTTGATAAAGAAAGAGAACTCTTGCTTGAAGAAAACCTACATCCTTGGCAGCCTAGTTGGGCTAGATCACATAATTTCAAGATGCCTAGTCATGGCATTACCATGAAGGAGGTTAAATATATTGCAACCTTTGACCAAATATATCATATTATGACACTTGAAGTTAATTTTAAAATCCCTCAAGAGGTCTTAAGTGATGAAGACAAGGTATGTCCTTTTGTTGAATCTCTTTGCTTGGTTGATGATGAATAATGTTTTCTTTATGTTGAAGAACGTATCTTAAGAGAGGAAAATTAAGAGGAACATACTAAATTCATGGATAATAAATAAGACCTAATTAGTTTTTATGAGGAATAAATCACCATATGAACTCCTTTTGGTGAACAAAAAGACAATTCATAAGCTTTTGCCTCCATATTTGATGATGAAGAAATGAACATTGATTCTTTTATCACTTTACAAGATACCATGGATGGACTAGGAAAGGTTCTTATTTATAATTTGGATGAATTTTTTGAAGTCATTGGAGTAGGATATAATCCCCTTAAATGAGGGTATCAGCTGGTCAAAGATAGAAAAGGTAGCATTAGTACACATGTAAGTATGTAAAGGAAAATCATCCTTTCAAATATACCTTTCCAAGAAGCATATGCATTTGATGATGACATGTTTGAAGTCATCAAGATGGGATATCATCCTCTCAACCATTTGGAATAAACACACTATATCTTTTAGGATGGAATAAGCTACTATTGGCCTTAATATTTTAATGAACATAAAACTAATCCTATGGAAGCCATGCTTACTAAAGAGATACAAGTTTACCATGAGATGAAGAGTGGGAAAAAGCATAAAGTGTATGAACATGTTTAAGAGGAATATGTATTCATTAGATAAAATTTTAAGTATTATGTACTTGAGATCAAATCAAGTGAAGTGCTAAGGAAGAGGTCTGATCTATAAAACATTCAATCCAAATAAAAGCATGCTTGGCAATATGTTTCATCTCACCATGAAGATGATTCAAGAGGTTTTCCTTTTGATCATGGAAAGGAGGTTTGTTTAGTTTTTAGTTATGCATATTAGGTTATTTCCCATTTCCTTTAAGTGCCTATGCACATGTGTATGTCTTGTGTGTTTGATTTCTTGGTAGTGTCTGTCCTTTTCATTTGTATGGTTGAGGCAATCACTAATTGTCATGTGTTGATCAAATTTGACTCAATGGTCAATTTTTACTTTTTTTTTAGTTCTTATATGGCTCCATAATCCCAATGGAATAATAAGGATACTAGCCTAGTTAGTATAGTAGACATACTACCCCTATGAGTCACCAATTTGTTGACCAAATTTGACTTTTTAGTCAAATTGGGCCACTGCTATTAAAAAAATTGATTTTTAGACCTATAAGGAGGTATAATATTTTGTCATGAGGTGTTTTATAGGTCATGATATTTTAATTAATGTTGTACTATCTTTGGTCATTTGTTTTCTAGGTCTATTTATTATTTTAAGTAATTTTCAAGGGTCTATATAGTGCATTTAATGATTTATATGGGTTTATTAGGAAATTTACAATTATAAATGGGTTATTTCATACCCCATGTGTCACTATAAGTCTGAAGTAATTGAAAATACTAAAAAATGGTAGGTGGTTTAGAGAAAAGGTAGTTTTCTTGGCCAAAAAGGAGAAAGTTGCACTTGTACAACCTCATTAGGAAGTGTGATACTTGTAAAATGCGTAAATGTGACTATTCACCTCCATAATTCTCAAATACATGTTTTTAATGATATGAAAGTTCCATTTCTAAGCCAAAAATGTTTAGCTCCTTTCTTGCTCTTTTTGTAAATTGAAGTGACAATCATTTTTCTGATTGGTATGAGAAACCCAAGAAGTTTCAATAAAAAATATTTTGATAGGTTTTTACACACTTATATACCTTAAAATAAATATAATACTTTTGATAAATGGTCAATTGTGCTTAATGAACCATTCATTTGAAGTGGATTGTGCGAAATTGCCTTTTCATCTGTGCACACTTTAGGTTTTACCTTGGTTCAAGAAATTACATATGATTTAGATGTTGAGATTGATTCAAAATAATTTTAGACTCCTTATATAACAATTTCCATGCCTTTTTTTAAGTTTTAAGTTGTTTTTACAAGCTAATACCCTCAAGTTTGTAGACTAGTCCATTCTAGGTTGATTGGTAGTTTTTCTCCATTTTCAAGAATTTCATGCTTTTTCATGGTTTCATATGGTTATTATAGGTTTGATATATTTTTTACAAAATATATTAACCTATTTTAAATTTCCATTGTTACTTTCAAAGCAAATGCTTTAAGAGTTGCAATCATATATAACTTGACTTTCAATCTACCATGAATGTGTTTGCATATAGATTTCTTGGAAGAAATTTTCACATGGAATGGAATGTATTAGTTATTTTTTTACATCCATGATAGTTTAAATATTATTTTTGGAGCATGAAAATATTTTTAGGAACTAAAGGACAAATTTTATGTCTTTTTCCTTAAGCTTACTCACAATATGCCTGTCTGTAGCTCATTTTCACCTATAGGACCCTCTAATGACATCATCCTGAGGTGTGAAAGGATAAAATAGGATTTAAAAATTCTTAAAATTGATATATGCACATTTTAATGATTTATGGAAACATTTCAAGTTCACTGTCTTGGAAGATTCATATGGTTTATGCCTTATTCACTGTTGATATCTCAAAGTATCCACCTACAGGTGGTTGAGTAGGTCATCAAAATGATCTCATGGAAGGATGGAATAAATTTAACACCTAATTGAGGTTTTGATATGGATCTATGTCATAAAAATCTCATAAAAGGTGTTAATGTGGAAAGAGAAGGATTGAAACTAGTTAAGGAGAGGAGGATTGTGTATTCAAGATTTTTGTCGCAAAAAGAACCAAACAAAGGCCTAGAAGGTTTTTTAGGACCTCATACAAATGTGCCTTCAAGGTGATCCAAATATCTAACATGGAAATTTTTTTAGTTCATGTATATCTAGGAACTATTCCAAATTGGAAGGTTAAAGGGTGAATGCAAGGTATAATTTGAATACCTCAAGGTTGTCTTTCAAAGAACTGAATTCTCATGGTGAAGTATACATGCTTGAGTCATAAAATCCCTCACACCTTTGGATGAAAATATATAACATGATAGCATAGTGGAATTTTGTTTATTTTTTTCAAATAACATAAATTATTAAAGATACAACCACAAGGAATGAAACTCACAATGTTATTCTCCTACACACAATCCCTATCCATACATATGACCTAGGAAGCACCTATCACTGTGAAAAATGTTAGTGTCTCAGTCAAGGGAAAAAGGGATTATCTTGGTTTCCAATGAAACATATTGTTAAGAATAGATTAAATTCATGAGGTAAAACTTCAAAATATTTATGGAACCAATTTGATAATATAATGGACACCATGACAATGAAAGATACCTCTATATATGCCTATAGACAAGATTGTGGGTAGAGTAATCCAATCCAAAAAATGATCACAAAGTTATGCTAGATAGTGTTTTTAAATCTCATAAAGAGGAATAGTATTTTAATATACATGGTATAATACCAAGGTGACTTAAATATATCCTCATACACTACAAATAGGCTCTATATGTGACAAACTAACCTACAGGTAGGGTACAAAAAATGTGTCCCAATCCACCTACAAATAATGACCTAATATTGATACTAGGTTGGTACTTTAAGGCTGAGGAATAGGATGATAAACCAAAATACATAAATTATAATTTAAATGGATTAATTAAATACATTTTCACATCATTATTTGAAATACATAAACCCAATATACACCTGTAACAAATTATCTCAATCAAAAAGGCATGCAAATAGTGAACATTGTGAGTCCCAATTGATGATATAGGTTAAAAAAGGTGAAATAAAAAGTTAAAAATATGATAAAATGACCATATATCATTATTTTAGTCCATATAAATTTTATAAAATCTTATGTGGATATAAAATAACTTACAGGTACCACTGTTGTACAAACACAGTCAATCAAGCTATCCCAATTTTGTGGTTTCAAGAGCATAAATGATTCTTGGGGAGATAAAATGATAGAATGGTGATTGGAGACACTGTATAATTATATTTAAAAATTAAATTGGCCTCCCATAGTGATACATCAGGCATAAGAGAAGGTTTAAGCAACCATACATAGTCTCCTTATGAAACCCTGCATACATAGTTCTCACTAGCAGGGTCTATTTTGGGTTTTAAGAAGATTAAAATGTCAAATGACCTAAGAAAGAGATAAAAAATTGTGTATAACAATCTAATATATTATAAAGTACACTCATATATTCAAATTACTTGATAAAATAGGGGAAGTACCCCCTATTTTGTCTCAAAGAAGGTGTACTTTTCCTTAAGCACAGATTGTCAATTTTAAGAGAGGGTGACAAAAAGGACTCTTCAGGAGACGTTTGAACTTTTAAATATTTTTATGATATATAAGGTACACATATTATAACATATAGAAGAAATAAAAGTGGCATGTAAGCCTAAATGGAGTCCTAGGTCATAAAACATGCAAGCAAAACCTAATGGGCAAAATCTAAGCCTAGTGCCCAATTGAAGAATCACTTACACTTATAGATCTAAGAATGATTTAAAAATTGTTTTATCTTATTTGTCTAGGCCTAATGCCAAACTGGAGAGTCCATCTCATTTTTACATAAGATAGGAACTCTAAAAAATGGATAAATGTTCATGAGATCAAAAAATATGTGTGAAATCCTGTTTAGGTTAAGGAAAACATCAAAAAATTCATCTTTATCTCAAGAAGCAACTCAAGCATAAAGGAAGCATGAAAATAAGCTCGAATAGGTAGGTCTGATCACTCATATCTTTCATGAAGATATGCATGTGAGATAGAGGAGTTATGGGGTGTTATCAGGGGTATTATAGGCCATATTTTTGTAAATTTTTCTCAATTTAGATATCCCAACTTTATGAACAATCGTTAAGGCTAAAAATAGTCCTAAAACCCTAATAAACCCTTGTTAGGGACTAGTCTTGGAAAATGGAGTTGGAAATGCCACCATATGGACCATTTTGATTAGGAAACATATTTTAAATTAGATATGACTCACCCAAGATCCTTATCATGTCATCTAACTATATGAACTTATATATATAGAGGCAAAAATAGGCTTATTATCATTGTTTTGTATATTTTACAGGCTATAATAAGTTCCAAGAGATGAAATACACATGGATGGAAATATTGATACTTAATCTAACTTCCCATCTAAGTTTAATTCCTTTAAAATTTTCCTAAGTGCCTCAAATTGGTCCTTCAACTTGGCCAGTTAAATTTGGCATTATTAGGCAAGCTAGATAAAAGGGAATAAATCTTCAAGTAAAGTGATTTTAAAGTTTGAATAATACTTATAAGACCATGTAGGGTCTTGAAGCTTGTAATTAAACCTCTCCCATAAATTTTTATGGTAAAATCATGCCAAATTTGATGACAAGTGTCATAGGTGCATGAGAATGAGGTTTCCTAGAGTGTAGGTGATGATGGCTCTCTTCTAGATGATTATAGAAGACCAGGAATGAAACCAATGTATCGAGAGGCATTTGTGAAATCCTCCAATTCCATTATAGTCATTGAAACTTCCCTTAATTAGTTACATGTCACTCAAATATTCCTAATCATGAACATAGTTTTTTGTGCAAGAAAAAGAGTTTCAGGCCACTTTGCATAACTTTGATGACTTAGATTGACACTTGTTTCTCTTAAAATTTCATGGTTAGATTCATATCCTCTTCCCAGGCATGGATAATGTATTTTATCATCTTTACTAGTGTCTTTGTGACCCTTGGACTTATCTTTCTCATGCATTATATTGGATGCTCCCCCTGAGTATGGTGAATCCCTACTCATTTGTATACCTTTTGATGAATAAAATGACTAATTTTTACCTCTTCATGACTATTTACAAATGTGTTATACATGAATGCTAAATATTTTTTAGTGAAGACTATGGATTCCTAGCATGTAGTCTCATTCTTTCACCCTGTTTGTAGCTGGAAAATATCTTTTTGTCAAGAATGTGAAGTGTTTTAGGAAATGTCTAATGATTATTGAGTTAAAATTTTCATTAGTTCCATTCAAGGCCTCTTGTCTAGTCCTCATATCTTTTCACATTCACTTGAAGAGAGTGATAAAGCCTCTTTCTGATGTATCTTGACTCATGAAATTTATTTAGTCACTGGAATGGATCATATTTAAAGAGGGGAGGATGTCATGACCCTTCTATTTGAAACATTTTATAATAGTTAAATAAAATACAATAGTATGTTTATTTATATTTTGGTGGAATTTGTGATGCAGGAGCATCTACAATAGTTCAAATTCTAGTGTGACAATTAAAATTTTGGTTTTCCCTCCAAATTGTGAGATTTCAAAATTTCACCTTCAAGGTAAATGTAATTATCAAAAAGTGAAAGTAAAAAGGTGAAAATTGATTTTTCGATTGTTGAGTAAATTAGGGGGACATGGTTGAAACTATTTTCAACCTTAGAATATTGTTAAAACTTAAAAACAACATTTGTTTGCCTTAAGCCCAATTTGGGCGTAGAAGTTAGAAGGGAAGCTATTCAAAAGAACAAAAGAGAGAATTCATTAAGAAGAGAAGAGGAGAAAAGAAGAGAGGATGAGAGGGGCGTATAAGTGGAGAAGGACAGAGAGGAAAATTCTTCTCATTCAAAGGGACAGAAGATGGAATGAAGAAAGGAGAGAAGAATTAGTGAGGGAGGACCTCACTCAAGATATGTAAAAGAATGTGAGAAGGAGAAAAGAATGTGAGAAGGAGCAGAGAATGCTTTGGAAGCCATGTAACATTGATATTTAATTTTAAGTTTCTTATTTTATCTAAGAAAGAATGAATGCTTTGTTTCCTATATGGTCTCTTTATGGAATTCTGGTAACAGGCCTGCATATGTGAATGTGTGTATATGTATGAGTGTGTGGATGATAGTTCACTTGAGAAAATTTAGAAAAATATATGAATAATGGTTATTTGGCATGTTGGTAATGAGTTTAAACTTATATTTTGTGAACAAGAGATCTAAAAGAGCTTTGAATGTCATAAGAAGCCCAAACAGGCCTAAACTAGATATTCAGGAATTTAAAAATACAGTTCATTGTCTAAGGTAAAATCCACATGAAAATGTTTGGATGGAGTTGAAAATGGTATGGAAATAGGTCCCTGAGGCAGGTATAAACTTAAGAAAGGAAGAAACAGGTGTTAGAAACCTCATTAATGTCCAAAAACTCCACAATTGAAATTCAGGCCTGTAGGTGATAGTGTATAGAAAAAGTTAAGAAACTTGTATGTTTTTGCATTGTAAGTGGATTGATCAGGTCATTGTTGATAGGGAATATGAATGGGGAAGTTATTAAGGTATTTACATGTTTGTTTATCCTCTTGAAATTCTATTGATCACACAAAAAGAGATGACAATAATGAACCCTGTTGGCTGTCATAAAAATACAGTCCAAGACAACTGAGTTGTTGAGCATTAGAAGGTACAGAAGGTTGACATGACCAAGATTATTATTGGAGAATGTGTAGGGGGTTAAAACAGACCCTATACAAGTGATTAGAGCCCTTGAAACTGTCTAAAACACACCCAGAAAAAATAATTAGCTCGCAGCCTGTGACTGTCCAAGGGAAAATCCTGATTTAGCTTCTAGCCCTCAAAATGAGTTTTAAAGCTTGAAAGCTCTTGAAACTTTGGAATTTGAACCTTGATGATGTTATAAAACTGTTGGAAGTGGTTTAAAGGTTCTAAATTATGGATAAGTATGGAAAATAACAATTGCCAAGTGGATCCTAGGTGTATGTGAAGGAAAGAGCATAGGCCAATATAGGAAAAGTGAATTTCTCCAAAGAAGTGCACTAAAAAATGATTGATTCAACTATAAAAGGATAATGGGTATCTGTAATTATGCTTTGTTTGCTTATAAAATCTGTACATCACTCTGGACAAGGGGTTTTACACTAAAGGAGGGCTAATTAGAATAGGGCTTAAAGAAGAAAGTACAATTCCGTACAAAGTAACCTCAGGAGTTTTTTCATTATGTTATATAAGAGCTTAATGGGTATCCATAAATTGTTTTACTTTCATGATTGGGTTAACTAAAAAAGAGTTATGGCTAATAAATAGGGAAAACAAGGCTACAAGGAATGCTTGACTAATAGGCATGTAATTTGAAGTTAGCTCAAAATATGATGGTTTCAGAGCTGTGTAAGATCAGTTTTAATTATTTGGTATCAGAGCTTGAATCGCTTTGGAATTGGTAACTTGTTGATGGTTATGATTTCTAATGTGTTGTTACAAGATTTGGTAAGAGGATCAACAGGACAAAGCATTAGGAGACCCTGGGGAGAAAAGGTATGCATAATTGTGGTATTTGATTTGAGTTATTGTACTGAGAAGCAATCAAGTGAAGGAGTTGCAAGTTCAAGGCAGCCAAGCCATTGAGGCTTAAGAGGAGAAGAAGCCAAGGATGGCTTAGTGAAGATCCAAGAAGAAGCTTGGATAGTTTGCCAAAAGACTAAGGTGAAATAGACTTAGGTGAGGTAAAGGATGGAGTTTGAAGCTTGGAGAAGCTCTAGAAGGAGAGCATAGTGGATGCTCAAGAAGAAGATCCAAAGCAAGGTAATCTTGAATTCATTATTTGTATTTGCTGAAGTGTTGTATAAAGAATTGCTATAGGATTGAGAGAAGGATCAAAAGACTAGGATGAAAAAGGCCTAGGTGAGATCAAGGAGATTGTCAAAAGACCAGTCAAGGAGAAAGGCTTGGGTGAGACAAGGGATCAAGAGACCAAGTTGGAAAATACTTGAGTGAAGATCTCAGAGATGGAAGCATTGTTGAAGGCACTACAGAGCAACAAGGTACATGAGGGCACCAAGAAGAAAGCAAGCATCAAAGGTATGGACAGTTTTGTAATTGATAAAGAGATTTCTAATTTGAAGAGAGAGTTAGCTAAGATTAAAGATGAATATGAGTCTTGGATGCAGATGGATAAGCAAGCATTGGTATGGCCAATGAGGAAGAGGTTGAAGTGGCCAATAGATCACCTAAGGAAAAGGAGAAAAAGGCAAAATGAGATTTCCAAGAAGAGAGAAGCCCATAGAGGCTTGAAGAAGATAATAAGGTTGCCAAGTGAGCAGCAAGAGGAAGAAGTTGTGAAGAAGGTTCTCATTGAGGAGAATAAGAGAGAAGAAAGAAAAGATCAAGTGCCAGGAAGAGCACTTGAGAAGATGAGAGTGTTGATGAAGAGATCACTCATAGGGACCTTGGGGTCTCTTGTTTTTATGTCTAATGTTGTTTTTGCATGGGTAAGTGCAGGTATGAGCAGCCTTATGAAGGTCAAGAGAAAGGCCTTGGAGAGTGAAGAGATTGGTGCAAGAGAAGACACCAAGTACACAAGTGAATGTGAAAGAAAGAGAAGAAAGTTTGCTGTTGTTGATAAAGAACAAGAGATGCATTGGTTAATGCATGAGGGAGATGTTGAAGAACCCATACAAGTAAGAGAAGAGGTAGAAGATGAAGCTGAATTCCATGATGCCATTGAAGGCCGAGAAGAAGAAAGAGAGCAGCCAAGCAAAAAGGAAGAGAAAGATTGCTCCATGGATCAAGTTATCAAAAAGGTAAATGAAGTGTTAAGTGCTGATTTTGATTGTTATTATGAGCATGAAGCTGCTAATGTACAGGTGCAAGAGTTAAGGAAGATGATAGAGCCCTCAAAAAGAGAATTTAAGCATGGGTATGTGATGCCTAAATGGTGGAAGAAGCAAACTCCCAAGCAAGAGGAAGTGCTGATACAAGAGCATGGTTACAGGATGCCTAAATGGCTTGTGAAGTCAAATGGTAAGAAGAAGAATCAAGTGTGGGTGCCTAAGAAGGCAAAGAGAAAAGAAAGGATTGAAGGTGATTCCAGTAGCCAAGAGAATGAAGGTAAGAAAGAAAACTTCTCAAAGGATAATGAGTTAGAGTATGAGAATGCAAAGATGAAAGGTAAACAATTGGTTTATGATGATGTGTTTGAATTATTTAATGATCCTTTCATGAGAAATGAGGAATGTAAAATTTCTATGAAAACTAATGTACAGCAAGGAGAGAGTTCCAAGTGGATGGAAAATGAATTGAGGCAAGAACAAACAAGATGGCTTCAAGCAGAGATTGAAGAAAGCAAGGAGACAGAAGGTAAGAACACTACAATTGTATTTGATGTTGATGAAAAAGCTAGTTTATGTGAAGATAAGCTAAGAAAATATGAGATAAGAGGTAAAGGGAAAGTAAGCTTTGTGAGTGATCAGCCCAAGTTTGATGAAGAAAATAGTGAGATAGATGAGATCTTACTAAAGGAAGAGTTGAAGATGTTGGAGGAGCTGTTTGGTAATTCAAGAGAGATGAAAGAAGGTACAAGCCATGGTGAAGACACCATTGGAACGAGTGAAGAAAGAAAAGAGCAAAGCAATGAGGCAAAGGCAGTTTTGGTCAAGGAACAAGAGCATAGAGATAGCCAAGAGGCTTCATGGCCTCAATGTTTTTCTACTAAGGTTGCTTTTAATGTTTTGTATGTAGGTATGAAGATTGCTAAAGTGAATGACATACAGGAGTCATTTAAGAAGCTCCAAAAACAAGAAGAACAACAAGAAGATCAAGAAGACATGTATGAAGATGAAGAAGCATGGAAGCAGGAGCTGACAGCTGAAAAAGAAATGAGAAGAAGAACATACCAGACGAGGAAGAAAGGCAAAATGAAGGATAAAGACAATCAAAGACAAAGAAAAGCATTGGCATTGACAACAAGATTATGGGATCCAGGTATACGAGTGAAGAATAAAGTAAGGAGGAAGCATGACATTTGAACTAAGGTTCAAATCTTTTCTAGAGGGAGAGTATGATGCAAGAGCATCTACAATAGTTCAAATTCTAGTGTGACAATTCAAATTTTGGTTTTCCCTCCAAATTGTGAGATTTCAAAATTTCACCTTCAAGGTAAATGTAATTATGAAAAAGTGAAAGTAAAAAGGTGAAAATTGATTTCTAGATTGTTGAGTAAATTAGGGGGAAATGGTTGAAACTATTTTCAACCTTAGAATATTGTTAAAACTTAAAAACAACATTTGTTTGCCTTAAGCCCAATTTGGGCGTAGAAGTTAGAAGGGAAGCTATTCAAAAGAACAAAAGAGAGAATTAATTAAGAAGAGAAGAGGAGGAAAGAAGAGAGGATGAGAGGGGTGTAGAAGTGGAGAAGGATAGAGAGGAAAAGTCCTCTCATTCAAAGGGACAGAAGATGGAATGAAGAAAGGAGAGAAGAATTAGTGAGGGAGGACCTCACTCAAGATATGTAAAAGAATGTGAGAAGGAGAAAATAATGTGAGAAGGAGCAGAGAATTATTTTTAAGCCATGGAAAATTGATATTGAATTTTAAGTTTCTTATTTGATCTAAGAAAGAATGAATGATTTGTTTCCTATATGGTCTCTTTCTGGAATTCTGGTAACAGGCCTACATATGTGAATGTGTGTATATTTATGAGTGTGTGGATGATATTTAACTTGATAAAATTTAGAAAAATACATGAAGACTAGTTATTTGGCATGTTGGGAATGAGTTTAAACTGATATTTTGTGAACAAGAGATCTAAAAGAGCTTTGAATGTCATAAGAAGCCCAAACAGGCCTAAACTAGATATTCAAGAATTTAAAAATACAGCTCATTGTCTAAGGTAAAATCCACATGAAAATGTTTGTATGGAGTTTAAAATGGTATGTAAATATGTCCCTAAGGCAGGTATGAACTTAATAAAGGAAGAAACAGGCGTTATAAACCCCATTAATGTCCAAAAACTCCACAGTTGAAATTCAGGCCTGTAGGTGACAGTGTATAGAAAAAGTTAAGAAACTTGTATGTTTTTGCATTGTAAGTAGATTGATCAGGTAATTTTTGATATGGAATATGAATGGGGAAGTAATTAAGGTATTTAAATGGTTTTTTATCCTCTTGAAAGTCTATTTATCACACAAAAAGAGATTACAATAATGAACCCTGTTGGCTGTCATAAAAATACAGTCCAAGACAACTGAGTTGTTGAGCATTAGAAGGTACGGAAGGTTGACATGACCAAGATGATTATTGGAGAAGGTGTAGGGGGTTAAAAAAGACCATATACAAGTGATTATAGCCCTTGAAACTGTCTAAAACACACCCAACAAAAATAATTAGCTCGCAGCCTGTGACTGTCCAAGGGAAAATCCTGATTTAGCTTCTAGCCCTCAAAATGAGTTTTAAAGCTTGAAAACTCTTGAAACTTTGGAATTTGAACCTTGATGATGTTATAAAACTTTTGGAAGTGGTTTCAATGTGCTAAAGTATAGAGAAGTATGGAAAAGAACAATTTCCAAGTGGATCCTAGGTATGTGAAGGAAAGAGCGTAGGCCAATATAGGAAAAGTGAATTTCTCCAAAGACGTGCACTAAAAAATGATTGATTAAACTATAAAAAGATAATTGGTATCTGTAATTATGCTTGGTTTTCTTAGAAAGTCCATACATCACTTTGGACAAGGGGTTTTGCACTAGAGGAGGGCTAATTAGAATAGGGCTTAAAGAAGAAAGTACAATTCCGTATAAAGTAACCTCAGGAGATTTTTCAGTATGTTATATAAGGGATTAATGGGTATCCATAAATGGTTTTAATTTCATGATTGAGTTAACTAACAAATATTTATGGCCAATAAACAGGGAAAATAGGGCTACAAGGAATGCTTGACTAATAGGCATGTAATTTGAAGTTAGCTCAAAATATGATGGTTTCAGAGCTGTGTAAGATCAGTTTTCATCAATTTAACTAGTTTTCTCAGTTGTAAATCTTATGACATGTGTGTGTGTGTGTGTGTGTGTGTGTGTGTGTGTGTACTCCAAGTTGGGCCCTTGAGTTGCTAGCTTAGGAAATATAAACTTAATATTATTTCTAAGACCCTTAAGCTTGTGTTTCTTAATTTTGAAAGTTTCAAAAATCTTATAACTATAGTGAATATTTTAATTGTTTTAAGTATTTATGCATGGTGGTAAGAAGAAATTTAATTTATAGGCATGTAAAATCAAAGGAATTTTTATTGGTTATAGTCTTAAGGCCTTAGAAGAATAAAGGGTTAATTCCTACATTGTGGACTTCTCATGGAAAAGGTTTTTGGACAACGATGTAATCACAAACTTATCACGACATTATATTTTTATTTGAAACAAAATCATTTGTCTAAATGTTTTCTAGGATAGAAATTGATGGGATATCAATTTGGTTCATTAAATTTTGGAAGAGATAAGAAATGTGATAGAGAGTATAGAGAAAACATGGTTTTTGGCTTGAGTTTTAGCCACCACCATGAAGGAAATGAATGGTAGCAAGTGGGATCCATGATGTTAGGGAGGTACGAAAGGAAAATAGATTAGGGAAGAATAAATATAAATCTAGTGTATGGGGTTTTTAGGCATACATTTTGGGGCTACCACCTTGATGGGAGGTGAGAGAAAATTAATGACAATGATAGACTTGGGTGTGTGGACGTAGGCGAGAAAGAGAGAGAGAGGAGAGAGAGAGAGAGAGAGAGAGAGAGAGAGAGAGTAGGTCGATGCACTTAGATTTTCTTCTATCTTTAAATGGAAAATAAATGGAAACCTACATATAATTTAACATGCATGTGATTCTCTTTTTATAGTTTAAAATTTAGATTTTAAATCTTCTATTAATAACTGCAAGTCTATATAGAACCCTACTAGGTATATCTTCATGTGGTAATATTTTATTATTTCCACATGGGCCTAAACTATAGCCTAGGTATTAGTAAGATTTGTGTATGAATATTTTTGTGAAAATATATTTTTATGGGTTAAATTAAAATAAATATCTTTTTATGCTCTTATTTTCATGGATTGAGTTGGTTATTTTGTTTTATATCTATTATATCATAGTGATTGTATAGTTGTGGCTATAATGCTTTCAGATTGTACTATTTGGGAATATTTTTAATTTTGGCATATTTTATACTGAAGATTTTGATATGTAATATGTATGTATTTTTCTTTATATGTTGAAGATGTGAAAAATTTCCCCCAATTTTGACACTACCCACTTGGTATGAAGTTTACTACTATTAGTTGGTAACTATATTATCTTGATTTTGTGTTTAACCTAGGTTGTTGTGTTTGATAGACATTATGGGTGTTCTAATGTTCATATTAAAAACCAAATTTATGTTGTGGTGATTTAATAGTGTTTAGCCAAAAATATATATGTTGACATGATTTATTCTATGAATGAATAAATGAAACCACTCTATTTTATGATATATTGATATTGGGTTACTAAAATATGTGAAATGTATTTGTTTAATTGGTTTGCTACATTATGCATTCATGATGGTAATTGGTCTTACCTGAGAGGGATAAAGTTATTATTCATTTATTTATTTTCAAATGATTTATTTTAACTTACAACTCAAGTTTAAAAACCATGTTCCCTTTTATAAAGAGTGTTTGATTGTTATATTTTAAGTTGAGATTTGGATGCATTCCCAAACTATCTTGAAACTAGATCCTGAAAGATTGATTGTGATTACCCTATTGGGGAAGACAAAACTTTATCTCCTAGTTATCTTTTGCATATGGAATTTAATTGTTTATTAGTCCATGATGTTTTAGAAATCAATAAACCATTATTTTAATGATTGATTCATTATTATGAGAAGTTTACTATGACCTTATTGTTCATACACCTAACTTGTTGAGTGAGAGTAAGTTGATTTTTTTAATGCTATGAACTTAATGATATGACATATTATTCTTAGAAAACAAGATTTTATATGTTTTTAAAAATTTTGTTCTAAAGAACTACTCAGTTGATAGACGCATTTAACAATGTTTATTTTACCTTGGATGTTGCACTCACTAGACATAAAATAAATTGATTGAAAATAATAGAATATTAGATGAGAGTTAGAGTAATCTTGGATATTATAAACCATTATATGCTTGTTATGTGCATTGCTGATATTATCTTATAGGATCTATTTCGGTATACATTACCTTGTTTGTCTTGAGGGTTTATGTAATAGTTTATTGATGATTAACATTTTGAAAAAAGGATAGTTATAGTGGTAAGTAATACTAGGTTGATCAAATTTGTTTTATGTAGAACTAAGTTAGTTTGATTTTTTTTCTCTTACTAAACTTTATTTATTAAAATGGAATTTAATTTTTAGAATGTTCACTAGGAAGGAAAGTCACATTGCTAGTTTTATGATGACACATTGTTGCACCCTTTCCAGTGTAGGAGATTATAATACAGTTGGATCTTCATTTTTTGAAATTGATTATCTTATTACCTTTAACACTTGTTCAAAGTGTTATGTTCACCAATGATAACCCAAGACATAACCCAGGATGATAAATTTGATTTGTTGATTTTATTATAATTCATTATTTATTATAGTTTGGTATAATTTTAGTGACTACCTTGTTTTAAAATTTATACTTTTATATTAGAGCAATGGTTTCTTTGTGAATATGGCCTTAGGATTTTATATATGATATAACTATGAGTCGTTAGAAGATTATAAAAAATTATTTCATCTTAATCTTTTGATATTAAAACTTGTTGGTGTGGTCCATTATATGCAACAACATTTTTGTATTTTTGCAATATTTAGTATGGTGCTCATAATAGACAATTTTATGATCATTATTTTATAGATGTTAACTTGAATTTACCTCCTTGATTAAAAGGAAGGATAACCCATGTTATATGGAAATTAAAGGTTACTTAAAACCCATGGATGTATGTATATATTGATGATAATCTATTAGCATCAGGCTAATAAATCATGTTGGGAAGTTGTTATGCTACCCTCTTTCCTTTTGGTTTGGCTATGAGGTGTTTTACATATTGATGATCTTAATCTCATGTATACTTATTGCTTAGGCAATCAAGTGTGTGTGTGTGTGTGTGTGTGTGTGTGTATTTCCTATGCCAAGTTATTTTAGCAAATGGTGAAAATGTATTTTTTTGCATTGCATTTTGATATTGTGGAAACTTATTGTTAGGATGATATTGTAGTTGTTCATATGTATATATTGATTTTTGGATTAGACTTTAAGCGATATTATTTCCATTCACTACCACTCCTTATTATTAATGGATGTTGATCTAATCATATTCCATTTTTAAACACATCCATGGAAGTTTTTAGGCAATTAGAAAATTAATAAATGAATTATTATTGAATTGTGAATGTATGAACTTAACCAACATCATGTGGTTGATAACAAGACATGGGGTTGAAGCTTCAAGTTTAATGTGTTATCTATTTTTTACCAATTACTATGGTGGATCTATGGTTAACCATCTTGAGACCATGTGAAATAAACATGTGATATTGTGGCTAGTTGTTCATAATTGTAGTCTATAGCTGGCCTAGTTCATGATGTTGTAATTGGCTTCATGGTTGAATTTATAATTTTATAACATATTGTTCTTAATGGTCAAATATTATAATTTTTCTTAATTTAAGAAATTTAAAATAACCATTAGTGCAAGGATATTATGGTTAGGGAGTTATTTATATAATCTTGAACAGGTAGTGCTAGTATTGGTGGTTCATTATAATAAATGGTGTTCATTTTATATTGGATAATAACCCTAAATGGATGAGTTTTTTTTGGTATGATGAGATTTTTAAGGATGTTATGCTTGTTTTTATCATGTTCGTTATTATTTAGTGAACATTAAATGTTCATGTTGTCAAATAGGAATATGGTTATCTAATTTTCATGAAAATCATTTTCCATATGATGGAGATATATGTGATATGGTGGCATTCGTCAAGCTAAGGACTATGGGTGAAATGAACTCTATGATTAAGGATCATGGTACAATGATATAATTGGAGGGTATAACTAGAACT
The DNA here is from genome assembly GCA_037957365.1 of Torreya grandis. Classification (NCBI taxonomy): domain Eukaryota; kingdom Viridiplantae; phylum Streptophyta; class Pinopsida; order Cupressales; family Taxaceae; genus Torreya; species Torreya grandis. Next base: position 478,990 of record JARHVA010008235.1, on the reverse strand, counting down.
AGTCTTCACTTGTGTGATATTAATGGTTATATGTTTTAAAGCCTTATGTTGCATCACTTTGGTAGTGGTTCAGTGATAGCCACTTGCTAATCTTAAAATATTGTAAGGATTACATAAGCAAGGACCTGGTATGGTGATACCTTGGTTCTTATTTTATGACCTATCATACTTATTATGGTACCTCATTATTATCAGATTTATATGTTTAATAATGGCTAGTAAGATAACTAACTTCTACACTAAATATATCCTTTTGGTCTTTAACCATGTTTATTAAACTAAAATACACATCGATTATGATAATAAGGATACTCGAGGTGTGAGGGAATATTTATAGCCTCTTGAATAAATAAACAATAATCATATAGGGTGATTAGATACTTAAAATAGGGTTGTGGATCCTTATGTGGTTCAATAGGGAAGAAGAGTGCCTTTTATAGAGATTGAAGGCTATCAATGTAGACCCTCAAATTTATACCTCTCAAATGGTATACCAACCTTTAGGTAAAATTATTATGTATGTCATCTTATAGAGATGTTCATCCTTATTTAAATGTATTTATGACCCAATCCATTTATGGGTTGCATACTCGTCCTTGTGCAGACCAAGATGATGTGTCATGCATTATAAGTTGTGTACTGAGCTCTTCATGTAATTTTGTTGCATACTCTATTTAACAATTTTTGAATTTTTTTTGGCTTGTTTCACTATACAAGAGGTACCAGATGAGTGATCAAAGGGGTGATTGAAGGGAAGGAATGGTTATATAATAATATAACCCATAGAGGTATTAGATAGTGATGAGGAAATGAAGAAATTTCCCTTAGATGAAGGATAATGAGAAGGTGAATCTAAGACATCACTCTAAGTATCTATTAGTGAGAATATTAAGAGTGATCCTAAGGATGAATGGATTGAACAATAAGAGGTAAAATTAGGGGATATAGAGATTTTGAGTACTATTTTCATTTCCACCAAGATACTTCCATAAGAGGGAGACACCAAGGATGAAGTATATTCAAGACCCATAGATTTGACAAGTGGACAATTAGTGAGAGTGTCTATGAATCCTTTATCCCTAAAGACAACAATGATAATTGCTACAATAGTTCACCCAGTTTCTTCTTTATAACATGTAAGTACCTCAAACCACTATTCTTTGTCTTCAACTTCTATAATTTTTACTATAGTGGAAACTAGTATTGTAGCTCCCTCTCATTCTTTAAATTATTTAAATGAGATTAAGGTTAGTAAACTCCCTAATTTACCTTATACCACAACCATTGGGCTCACACTTACCTCATCTATTGAGTAATTACAAATTTTCCTTAGTACTCCCTCCATGTACTTCTATTTTATCACAACTAACCCTCCCCAACCATAGAAATGAGTCCCATTTGAGATCCTAGTTTGTGCCTCCATTTTTCAATAAACCTATTTCCCCATCTCAACCATTCACCCAAATGGGTATGATAATAACCTATCCTACTTAGACCTATAATTTTGTGGTGGCCACCCAAAGGGAGATGGACAAGGGAAAGATAGTTTTGTATATATCACCCCCTAAAAAAGTCACTAGTTAGAGGTGGTTAATCCCACCTTTCCCACAAACATGACCCTCTTCCCCTAAGCACACACAATCTATGGGAAATCATAAATCCTCCACTCCAATATAGCCTAAAAAATCCATTGAGCATTCAATAAAATTGAACATACTAGAATCACTACAAAAGCTACAATAGGAAGAAAAGGTTAGGGAAAATCTTACAGTCATTGAGAAACTAATGGTCAAGTTCCATTTTGACAAGGAGATGAATACCATGAGGAGGGTAAAATTAAAAACCCTCATGACATAAGGTTAGGAGGTATAATTGGAACAGAGGAAAATTATCTTATCTCTATCCAAAATGAGAAAAGTACATCCATCTGATGTGATCTCTCTACCCCAAGAGGACCCTTATACATTTATGGATTTTTTAGGGGGTGATCAAGGAATGTTGAAAGGATTTGATCATGCCATTGAATAACTTAAAATATGAACCAACTTAAAAACCTCTATAGATATAATTGGCAATTTATAGGGGGCATCCAAAAAGATATACAATATCATCAAATTAATCAAAGATACAAAGAGGGAGTGACATCCCTAATGGGGAGATGTATATCCAGAGGTAGAGAAGATGGAGAAAAAGGAGGCTAAAATATATTTTTTTGAAAAAAGTAACTAAGAACAAATAATATGCCCATTTGAACTTGATATCAACCCCTAATGCTACATGTGTGTAAAACTACTTAGTTACCATGAGAGATGCCTTTCTTGAATGGAACCAAGACATGAAGCCTTTGGTCCTACATTTGATCAGTCAAGAGAGGCAATATATGTATTTTTTGGGAGAAATAAGGCTTAATAATGTAGTCACTCGACAAAGATATTTGGTCCATGGATCCATTTTTTAAGACCTTCTTCATATAGCTACCAATATTTTAGAGCAGAGGTTGAGGGCACTCTCTATAGAATAGTCGATGAAGTGTAACAACTATTGAGTTTTTATAGAAGTAGGTTTCATAGTACATAAACCCTTTATGTAGAGTTTGGGTCATCACTAAAGATACACAAAAATTTGATGGATAAGCTTCCTTAACTTTTCAAAGGACCCCTGTTAGACTTCAAGGTAGTGGAAATTAACTTCTAGGCTATCCATATTCTCTACCCCCAAATTCAATCAAGGAAGAATTACATGACATCCATGGTCACCCCATTATAAATTTCAATTGAAACCATTGCTCCAATGATGCTCATATTCTAGTTTTAATAATCCCCTTAACAAAAACCCACACTATGATAATAACTTAAGCTACAATGGCAATGATTTCATTTATAACTATAATAGCTACAATAGTCACCAATGCATAAGTACCATCATTTACAAATAACACCTCTTAGGTATCCCCTATAATAAATTCAAGACTTGGTTAGGAATCATTCCTATTGTAACTTTTTTGTCTCTAGTGATATGTTGATTATTACTTCAACTTTCATTGAGAGATGTGGCTATCCCCATCCCAGACCTATAAAAAGTGTATAATCCTCTTTAATTAGAGAGGATAAATTTTGACATCAAATACATATAAAAAAATACTTTAAGTTTTTCTACAAGTTTATGGCGTATGGTGGTCTTTGCCATTTCTAGTCATTGATATGCTATAATAGCTATTTGATATATGCAATAGCAGTTTTAAACATTCTATTATGAGTTAATTAAGTAATGTTAATGAAGAATGTGTCATATCACTTTTAGTTGATAGATATCAGTGACTATTTATGGATTAATATATTTTTAAGATAATTTAGAATTTGGTAGATATCTTTAAGTGAGTTGTAATACCTTCAAGGGTACCCTTATACATGTTTGAAAGGTATCACATAAGAAATACCTTCAAGGTACCCTTGAAGGTATTACAACTCACTTCAAGGGTTATTTTAGTAGAAAAATTAAACATATATGTGATTTGGATTTTATTTCAAGGTATTTTCGAGGAGATATTTTGATGGGACTTATAGTACCATTAAGGGGTATCCTATTAGATACCTTGAACATGTACATGATTGGATTTTTATTTCAAGGTATATCCTATGAGATACATTGAAGGGCCTTGGAATAACTTAAAAGGTAACTTTATGCATGTTTTAAATTTATCTCATAGGAGATACTTTCAAGGAACCCTCAAAGGTAATACAATGCCCTTCAAGGTATATTCTAGGAGATACCTTGAATGGTCTTATAGTACCTTTAAGTTTTATCCTAGTAGATAACTTAAACATGCACATGATTGGAATTTTATTTCAAGGTATATCCTAGGGGTTACCTTGAAGGGCCTTGTTATACCCTCAATATTTATTTCAAAGGTTATTTGAAGGGATCTGATATAATCATGGCATGTGGGGGATAGTCGAGTTATGGCTATATGAGTGAATGTGTGGAGATATTCAAAAATAATAAATGAAAAACTTTCAATAAAAATGTAATTTCTATTAATTAATGGTGAATTGATTATTTTAAGACTTGTTAGAACATTTATTCTCCATTTTTTAAGGGTTTGAGGTCATCTCTATAGACTAATTTTACACATTAAGTCTCTACAAATCATGAATGCACAATTTAGTGACGTTTGTCACATAAACATCTAATTGGATCCCAAATTCAATGTGTACTAGATCATTGTTCTTGTGATGTTTAAATGCCTATGAAGTTTGATTCTTTATGCATGGAAAACATATGGCACACCACCATTTATCCCTTTGGTACACCATCACTCAAATTTGACCCATCTTAGAATCTTGTGGGTATAGGACACACTCTAATAGGGATAACATATTCAATCCATTTCAATTGGTATATGGCCTTGAGTAGTTATGCCTATGGAGTATAGTTTACAAAGTTTTCACATTGTAATGGTTATGCAAATCAGTGACCATGAGTTAGTAAAAGAAACATTTTTAGATTTAACTAAGATGGAAGAGAATTGATGAAGGGATTATTAGATATCATAGATTAACAAGGAAAGATAAAAGGCATGACATGATCATAACTTGTGATCTAAAGAGTTTAATCCAAAATAGGAATTGTTATTATGTGATAATAGGTTCAAAGCATTTCCATGGAATATGTGCACTACATGGAAAGGATGCTACATTATTCAAAAAGTTTCATAACAACGTACCATTGTGCTAAAATATTTTTAGGGAACCATATTTATAGGATGTATAAATGGCTATAGGTTTAATCCTTACTTCCTTTAATCTCTATCAATCTACCAAAATTATGAGTGGGTGTTGAGTGACACCAGGTAGTTGATTTTATGTGTTTTTGTTATATTTTTTATGTTTGAATTCTTGTGTATCATGTTCATAATCTCAAATCATAACATCCAAGAAGAGGCTATGATCATAGGGTGTGATCAAATTCTAGTGATATATGATAAAGGATAGATTTCCACAACTACATCAAGCTAAATTAAGTCTATGAAAATGGTGATGATAGGAAAAGTATAGTTGAAGGACCACTAATAGTCATGCAAGACCATTGATGACATGATGTTTCAAAAGATTGCATATTGTTTGAAGTAGATCAAGTTGGGATATGACATGTCCATTCATTAAATAGAGTTTCTAGATAAAGTGACATAGGGTCACATTAAACACATGCTAAGGGGTAAATTAAATATTTGGGAGACAAAATAGTCACTATCAAAACTAAAATATTAAAAATGAGGAAGAACACTCGTGTATAGGCAATCAATACATTTAAATAGGTTGGCATGATCAAATTGGGCACCAAAATATATAAATTGAAGGTGATGAACAATGAAAAAACATTACAGACTTTAGATATTAAGATTATTCTACAATTTTATCTTGATATACTCCTATGCAAAAAAATCAATACCTAGAGTTTGGTAAAACAAAGAAATCAAATAATTGAAATTACATGCATAATCATGAATAAGAGCCAGTTGTTGATCCCACCCATAGATGTGTAGAAGGAAGAAATTAGGACTAGGATAGGTATTCAATAAACCAAATACAATGACTTGGATCCCTTTGAATTTTTGGAAGTGGCCAAAGTTACTCTCTTTGCCCCAGAGACACAATAAGGTGCACAAGTAGCAGCTTTTGTACTTCAACATCCGCTTTGGGGTTCTAATGCAAAGATGTTAATCAAGTTACCTACATTTAGGCAACTAGATGAGGTCATGCATACCTTGTTAAGTAGATAAAACTAGGGGGCTATTAATTTGTCCCAAAATATCATTGTTTAGATCAATACATAGGCCATGATGAGATCCACATGCCTTTTGAATCATATAAAATCCTTGTGTTCATACAAGTGGATTACACCACCAATTCATTCAATTATTAGAGAGAATTTTCCCACTATGGCAAGTAAATAAAACCAAATTGAATACATTGAAGACATTATAGTACACATTTTGGTAGGGTGTATAACAAAGAGGTTCTAGCAGATAATGAAGTAGGTTAAACATGCAATAAAAGGAATAATTGAAAATTTTTATTGCATGATACACTTGAATGAGAACTTAAATTGGCTCAAGTTTATTACATCCAAGCATACCAATAATATTGATAATGTAATCTTAAGTAACTCACAAAATATATAATATTAGTTTATGGTTTTGTCATTATCATTCATCTAATGGAAGTCCCTTATAGGCCAAGTTAATGTTACTACAAAATTTTAACCTACTACCACCCTCATAAGAATAGCTTAGACTAAGATAGGGAAATATTATGAGAAACTATGGTAGTTTAACATATGGTGACTTGAGGCTATATATTTGATTAGGTAGCACCCTAAAATTCCACACGATGTCATGAAATATTTGGGGTAGCATACATCAATAAATAAGTTATATAGTGGTATTCAAATCAAGGTGCATGAGTTTACCACACCAACTATAACTCTAATTACCTTTTTCATTATAATATTTGAAACATAAGCCAAAGTATTGAGGCATAGAGCCTTATCCATAAAGTTATTTTAGACTATTCAAACCATCCCTTTAGGTACACAACAACCTAGGAAAGAGAAAGCACAATCATAGCTAGTTGTGCAACCATATGCCTCACCATAATAGTCCATATCTCCCCCATAACAATAAAAGTTAAAATATAAGGGACCTATGTAGATAGCTTCACCACCACTACATGGAAAGAGATCAAGGAAAAACAAATCTTGATTTTATATCCCACATGTGCCAAGGATAGCTTGTGAGTGTGATCTCATAAAGTTGGGGGTTGATGAATAATAAGTTCTTTAATTCATTATCAGAGACATAGACCAAGAGGTCTACATTAAGGAGGAGGAGAAGGAATTATTTTTTGGAAAGTAGTGTGCACTTTATAAGTGTATAATAAGTTAAGTAGAGACGTTTCAATCAACATTATGAAACCCCTTTCCTATATTATTCAGGATACTATAGGTCAAAAAGAAGCTTAGTGAAAACTTGAGGAATATAGTTTCCAAATAGATCCAATAGCTTGTAAATCATATATATAGAGTGTATATCTACTAAAGTAAGGGAATCCATTATGGCCATTATTATTCAAACAATGTACACATCATTGGGTTAGGCATTCAACTAATGTATTGTATATTTCAAATATCCAGCCATAAGAAGTAGTGACCATCAAGGGAATTCTAAGGGCATGAGGAGACACAAGGATACACTTTTCCCTTTAGCTAAGTCTAGAAAGATTTTTGTGCATAAAGGTGTGATTATGTAATATGAATCTTCAAAGCACTTATAATCTGATACATAAATAGATGATGTAGGTATAATGGTGGGACCTCAAGATACCTCTATGCCTGATCTAGTAGAATAAATAGAATCTATGTAGGATACTCCAGTTATTGAGGAGGAGGCTACAAAGAAATAAGAGAGGAAACATAGAAAAGTAGAGAAAAAAAAAGAGGACATAGAATAAATAAATGTGCAAGAATCCCAACATTCACAATAAGGACAAGTTAAATAACATGCCAAGGAGGAAGAACAACAAAATAAGTCTAAATAAGCTAATGTCAGGAAAAAATAAATCTAGAAAAGCTCAAGTTGAGAGAAATAAATTTGAGGAAGTAGACATTGAAAGGAAGAGATTTAAATAAGCAAAGTTTACATAGAGACAAGATGAGGATGTAAAGGCTCAACATAAAAATGTCAAAGAAGTGAAGGCTAAGAGAAGGGAGTAAGAAGAGGTGGAATACAAGGATTAAGAGGCATAAGATGTGTAACAAAATTAAAAATAATAGGATGTTCAAGATAAAGATGCCAAATAATAGTTACATGAGGAGGAATTAAAATGTGAATTAGAGGTGAAAGCTACCAAATAAAAATCTAAGGCTAATGCCAAAGCTAAAATAGAGGCTGACACCAAAGAAAAGGCTAAGGTAGTTGCCAAATCCAAATTTGTGGCCATATCCAAGGATAAGAAGGAATCTAAAATTCTCACTAAGGATGAAACCAAAGCTCAAGATAATGTTGGGTCATAAATTGTAAAAGAAAAGAAAGCCAAGGAAAAGGCATAAGTAGAACACACAACATCCCATAAGGATGTAACTAAATTAGGTGACTAGAGGAGACTTCACTATCAAATTCTCCCCCTTCTACCTAATGTTTTTGGGATGTCCCTACCACATCATCTCATTACACCACTTTTTGGTTTCTATTATTTCAATTTATGCCAAATCCTACCACATTTGTAGCCACATCAACCACTAGTGATCCCACTTCCATGGAGACATCTTTGGATGTTTTGAAGCTATAATTATCCAATAAAATTAAGGGATCAACTAAATTATAAGAATCCATTGTGCAAAAGGATTAAAAATTCAAGGATAAAGTAAAAGAATAAAATAAAATTACTAAGTCTAGGCAACTCATCAATGCTACTTTTCTTACTCTAGTTATACAAGTCCTTAGTGATCAAGTAATGTCTAAGGAAAAATAACTCACTACATTATTGACTCAACTAATAAAATATTAGGTGAGAACATATAAAATTCTCACACTATACACCCAAGGATAGGCTATCTATGCTAAAACAAAAGGAATTTGTGGACTACTAGAGGATCATGTACATGTCTTAAATACTATTATGTACTAGGCTAAGCAGATAGTGCAAGGAATGTTTGATTAGATGTATCACCTTGAAAAAACCTTGGCTATTGTGAACCCATATTTTGTAATGATGTAAAAATAGAAAGTTATAATGAGTGATCAAAATATAGTGGATAAACATTAACTATCACATTTCAACAATTGTTAGATGTTAGGGATACTACGATGAAGATGATCCATATCGATTAGAATGAGACAATGGAGAGCGCATTTTGACTATTCACAATGAAAGGATTGTAAACATGTTGGATGAAATTATGCTATATATCTATCTTAATCTATTAAATGATATATCCTTACCATCATAGAATAAGATGTGTAAAATTTGATGGTCATTCAGATTCCATAACACATTTTTATTACTATGGTGTTGTAAGTACTTGATAATTGGAAAATGCTCAAGTGTGATCTCTCATAGGTTTAACTAGATACTTTTAATATAATATAAGAACCAAATTTAATTCTAATATAAGAGATCAAAATAATTCTGTAGAAGAGAAATATGGATACAAAGGCACATGCTAAGTAGCCATAACCTACGCACTTACCATGCCAAAAATTAGCACCACCTCCATAGTAGGTAAATGCATAATTAAAGTTTTATATTTTAAGAAAACATTTATCCTTGGTAACATAGTCAATAGCATTAATATTGGGGATATATTTGTTAAAAACACATAAATAAGATGGCCAACTATTTAATCTAGTCTATAGAAAATTGGAAAGGGTGGTAAATAATACCTAATTAAAAACCAGAAAGGGTGGATAAGTAGTGTAAAAAGGGTTAAACCTGATAAAATACATGTGGATAAATTATTAAAACTTTATTGAAAGGCTAATCGTTTCCATCCTTAGCCAAGATCAGAGTTTAGAATTTGTCTCGAGATGAAATAGTAGTTTAAGTCTAGGAAAGTGTTGGACATGGAGTAGAGCCTCTTAAAATAATAAAAGGATAATATATGGAAACATGTGTGTATTGTATCATTTTTTCATATATATTATATTTTTAATGTCTTAAACCTTGTTATCTAAGTGATAGATATAAGAATGCCAAGAGTATTTCTTTTTGTATGCCAAAAGGCTAAAATGTGAAGAGACAAAACCATGTAAAAAGCTATATATAGTGCTCTAATGTAATTATTATCAATTGTATTTACAACCTTTGAGGATATTAATAATCTCTCCTCATCCATGTGGCACAATGGAAACACCTCTAGGCTTGTGGGTAGCCTAAGCATGAGGTGAATCTCTAGGTAGGGTTAGTTCTCTTGATGTACCACTTTGAATTAATACTACACATAAAATTTTTTAGGGGGAAAGGGAGAGAGATAACTGAAATAAAAATATTATAAGGGAGGTGATATAAAAAATAATATGATTACTTCCAACCAACAACATGATACACATGAGAACAAATAAATAACTAAACATGCAATCCTTTAATTGACATCTTCTTACATTAATGTTAAATTATGAGGTTATGGATGGATGTGCAAAGATAGGAGGAAAATACAAGTGAAATTTAATATTAATAGTGAATATAATAAATCACTCAATCCTTGAAATTTCTTAGAACACTTCACATGCCCTACAAGAAGAATCTTTCCAACTACAAATAGGATGAAAGAATGAGATAACATAATAAGGAATCCATAGTCTTCACTAAGCAAGATATAACATTAAAGTAGAACACACTATGAATATTCATTAAGAGGAAAAAATAAGTAGTCTTATTTATCAAATAGTTTGCAAATAAGTAGAGATTTTCCATACTTAGGTGGAGCATAAGTTACAATGGCCAAAATGGCTAGTTCTTATAGAGCTTGAGAGAGAGGAGAAGAGAGAATTCCAAATGCCACAAGGACACTTGTAAATTTGATACAATTAGATAATTATACATGATAATAGGTAATATGATGAACCATACAAGGTCAAGAATCACAAGTGTCTATTCAAGTCATAAAACTCATGAAAAGTGGCATAAAATTCTCTTAACTGGCTCAAAGAAATGAATTCATGATTTAGGATTATTGAACACATCATAACCATATAGGATAAGGTAAAATGATTTCAATTAAGGGGAAGACTTTTATACATTCCTTTTCATCCATTTTTTTTAGTCCTAGTCCTCTAGAATCATATGGAAGTGAGCTATTATCATCTGCAATCTAAAAAACTCATCTTTCATGCACCTTGCACACTTTTCATCAATTTTTTTTTAAATTTTCCATAAAAATATGTGGGATGGATTGGATGACAATTTTAAATACCCTCCATATCCTTAAAATCATTAGGCACACCTTAAAATTACTCAACTTGAAGTTTTCCACCCTTCTCACTAGCTTGTCCACTATGCAAGTTTTGACTGGCTGAGATGATGGACCTAGCTGAGTCACTTAAGTGTTATTTAAAGGAATTAAATTTACATGAGGAGTTATATTAATTCATAATATTACCTCACATGTTATTTAAATCTCTTGAAACCTCTTACAACATATATAATACATAAAACTATCAAGAAAATCTTATTTTACACTCCATCCATACCAGTCCATACAACTGAAAAGTATGGGAGGGATATTGAGTGAGTCATATACAATTTAAAATCATCATCATAGTCAAAATTGTCCATTATAGTAGCTATCCAACTCCATTTCTCCAAACTAGTCACTAGTAAGGCTATAGGAGGGTTTTGAGTAGTTTGACCTCTTAAGCATTATTCATAAACATGGGATGTTTAATTTTATAAAAAATTCCACTATAAAATATTATATGACCCCTGATAACTCCTATATACTTCCATAGACTCCATCAAAGTCTCATTAAAGCTGTGATCATTTGAATCTCTCATATCAAGCTCTTTCCTCCTTTTCCATAGGCCTGATGTTACTTTTAGACCAAAGAAAAACCTCATTGTGTTTCTTATACATTCAAATGTATTTTACACATATTATTTTACTCTATTAAAAATTTTAAATCCACTTTATTTCTCACTTAAGGTTATAAATAAGTCTGACTCTCCATTTGGCTTTGGCCAAGAACCTTGTTTGGTAGGCCTAACTATAACCCATGTGGTCTAGGCCATTTAAATGAGCTTATTTGCATTACAATAGATTTAAAAATTATTTAATGTCTCTAAAAACATTAAAATTATCATCTCATGATACAATTGAAAGTGACCCTTAATTTGAACTATAGGCATAACCATGACTAGTGTACTTGGTTGTAACTCCAAAGTGTTTAGACCTTCTTATTGAAAATAATCCTTCTTTTCTTGATTTCACATGTTTTTATAGGTGTATTATAGTTTCCTAAACCTTATTTAAAATTTAAACCAACTCTTGAAGAGTCTCTCTATATCCAATTCCTAAAACTAGCAGGGTTTGCACCTAGGGGGAAGTACCCTCTATCTGGGACAAAATAGAGGGTGCTTCCCTTATTTTCTTAAGAAAAATTAACATTTTAGGATATTAATAAAGTTTTGAATGTGTTGTACTACAATTTTTTATCTTTATACTAGATATTTTGACCCTTCAAAGGCCTCAAGTTCCAAGACAAACTTATTTCATGATAGACTCTGCAGGATTTTTCAAGAGTGAACTATGCCTTGCTTGTTTAGAGTCTATTATCTTTGCTTGTATCTCATATGTAATTTTCATGATGTTGATATATATATATATATATATATATATATATATATGTATATGTATATATATATATATATATGTATATATATATGTATATATATATATATGTATATATATATATATGTATATATATATATATGTATATATATATATGTGTGTGTGTGTGTGTATATATATATATATATATATATATATATATATATATATATATATATAATTTTTATCTCATCTCCATTTCTAAATACAACTACCATCATACTCCTTATACCCCTTAGTCAAAACTGAGTTTCAACTATGACTGTGTTTTGCTCTAGAACATGGCTCACATGTAGGTCATTTTTTAGTATTTTTATATTGAAACTAATGATACAAGACCTTATTTATGTGTTTTCTTTCATCTTCCCATTTTTAGTATATATTCACACCATACTATGCATTTACAACTTTAAAAGTATCAAACCTTTGCTCACTATCTACTGACTATGTCTTCCTTTTACCATGCCATACTTTGTGGTGTGTCTGTAGGTGTTTTTTGATAGTGTCATGGGTATTATTATCACATTATAAGATATCTCACTAGTGATTTGAATTTTTTCACTCACCCTATTTGGCTAGATCATCACTTAAGCAATGTCTTTAGGTCACTGTTTGTCTCAATCACTTCCAGCTGACTGTATGAATGTCTCAAGACCTGTAGATGAAAATATTATAATTAAAACTATGTTATGATATTTGGAGAATAATTTAAAAATACAGTCAACTTTTCAAGGTATATATCTAGGTATAAAGGCTCATAATATTCCAAATTAACCTTAATTATATGTGGACACCTATAGGTAGGCTATAGGTGGACATTTTACAGTGGAAGAGACTTATATATGTTAAAGGAAGGCACAAAATAGTATCACATATCCTTTAGGTGTCCATTATGCTCCTTGAAAAAAAAATTCAATAAATGATGTCATCTACTCATGATAATATGCCTTAGACTGTTAACTTAGAAAACAAAGTTGCTTAAGGACTCAAAACCCTATAGATGTTACTAACTATAATTAGTGCATAAAAGTGGTTTTTTAGGCCTTTCATTGACTATCTTCCCTTGGTTATCTTCCCCTCCAACATTGACAAGTACATATCCTTGATATATTCTATAAGATGAGCATATTATGAGGTATAAAAGTCATTAAAAACATTGTAATAAGATATCAACAAAACCTTGAAGAACTCTATTTTGTAATTTTAGGGAAAATGGTCTTAAATACTATAGTCATCTTCTTGAATGTGGTTTTCAACTTTTTTAGTAGTCTAACCTTATTAAAATTTATATTATGATCCTTTTGACATGTTATATCTTCAATAATGGATTCATTATTGGTTTTGAAACCTATATACAAGTACCTCTACTCTGTCAAGTCACATATAGGTGAGAAAAATCATGCATATAAGTAGTGGTATGGGATGATAGGTAGTGACAATTATCTATTGCTTTCAATGTGTCTTATACTACTCTTAATAATGGAAAAATTTACTCCTTTCATATTCAAGGATCTAGCTGAGTCTAAATTCCTTTTCAACATGAAATTCCTCATGAGGACACTTGTAGATGCACATTAATGGCTGCTTGACTATATTTTATTGCATATGACTATGATTCCATGAAAATTTGCCTTGAAAAAGGAGATTGAGAGGTGAAAGTGACCAAGATAACATGGAATCATGTAAAACAAAACATATTCACCATATAAGACCACCATAAAAATAATAAAATCCTTCAAATGGTGAAAAAACTACTTCTCGCATAGAAAAGTGCTCCCTCCTAGACTTAAGATGATTAGCATAAAAAAACACTTTAAAATAGTAAACCAAACATGGAGATAATTATACAAGGTAACATCATCTAGAATAAACTTTAGAAACTAGTTCATATGGAATTACTCAAACCAAGGCAAAACCTATAGGGTACACATATTAGCAAGTAGAAAAACATAGTCAACTTCATGAGGATGGTTCATCAAGCACATGCCATCATTATTAAAAATATTATAATGTAAATTAATGTCTATAAGTTTAATTTCACCTCCCAATGGAGTTTGATCTGAAACCTCCTCTAATAGTTGTACCAAGTACAAACTTAAAGACTGCTTTTGCTTGCCATGAAGGGTGAAAAGGAGTAGAATGGTTTTAGGCCAAAAATGGCACTTAAATAGTGTGTAAATAATTGATATGTATCTAAATAATCTAAAGAGTCATTCCATGACCTTTTCCCATGTGGCACACTTCCCCATGGGTTGTACAAGTGCCAAACTCACCTTTTTCCCCAAGAAAGCTACTCTTTCTTTTGAATAACCTACACCTTTTAGTTACCAATAGTTAATTAAGACATGTGAGGGCACATGGCATGTGACATAACCTTTTGGAACCTTCAAGATTCCTAATAGATCCATATAAGTCATTAAATGCCCCTTTTTGACCTCAAAATGACTAAAAAGACTAAAATGACTAAGGACCAAGGCTAGTATAACATAAAATGACATTAATTAACCTAAAAACAACATTTTGAATTATTTATTAGACCCCTGTAACATTTAAAAACCAAGTTTCTACCTATCAATGCCCCAATTTGACTTGTAGGTCAAATCTTGGTCAATATTAATGGAAAATGGTTATGATGTGTGATAGAGATTAATAGACTAGTTATGTTATGGATTTCCTAAGATTATTTTATGTATTCCTAGTGCACAATGTTTACTCTATTTTATTTTTGTTTGTTCTATATTGTATTATGTTGTTTATGTTCTAGAATTGTTAATGCCATGTTAGTTTATCTTTATATTTGTTGTGGTGTATAAAATTGAAAATTTTGTAAATTCACTCATGTTATTATTATTCTTTTCTACTTTATATTATGAAATTTATCCATATAATTAGTGTGTTATAAATAAATTCCAAGAAACTATGCTAACATACCTTGAAAATGCACATGATTGGAATTTTATTTCAAGGTATCTCCTAGGAGATACCTTGAAGGGATTTGTAGTACCTTCGAGTGTACCCTAATGCATTTTTCAAAGGTATAAGGTATCTCTTATAAGATACCTTTAAAACATTAATTAGGGTAACCTTGAAGTTACTACAAGGCCCTTTAAGTTATCTTGTAGGAGATACTATGAAAGGTCTTTTAGTAACTTCATTGGGTCTCCTAGTAGATACCTTGAACATGCACATGATAGGAATTTTCTTTCAAGGGGGCCTTGTAATACCTTCTAGGGTAGCCTTATGCATGTTTTAAATTCATATCCTAGGAGATACCTTCAAGTTACCCTTGAAGGTACTACAATTCCCTTCAAGGTATCTCTTAGGAGATACCTAGAAGGGCCTTGTATTACCTTCAAAGGTTCTCCTAGTAGATACCTTGAATATGCACATGATTAGAATTTTATTTTAATGTATCTCCTAGGGGATACCTTGAAGGGCCTTGTAATAGCTTCCATTTTGATTGCAAAGGTCATTATAAGGGATTTAATATAACTATGGAATATAGGGGATAGTCAAGTTATGGATATACGAGTGGATGTGTAGAGATATTTAAAAAGAATAAATAAAACACCTTCAGTGTAAATGAAATTTATATTCATTAATATGAATTTATTATTTTAAGACTTGTTCAAACATTGATATTCCATTTTATTCAGGGTTTGAGATCATTTCTATAGACCAATTTCAAACATTGAGTCTCTAAAAATCATGAATGCACAATTTGGTGACATTTGTCACATAAAAATCTCATTGGATTCAAAATTTGATGTGTACCAGGTCATGGTTCTTGTTACATTTAAACACCTACCAAATTTGAGCCCCTACATAAGTAAAACATGTGGCACACCACCATTTTTACCATGTACACCATGTCTTAGAATAAACCCATCTACATGTCTTTATTTATTTCCCTGTCTGCCCCTTCACATTCTTATCAACATGTTTCATCACACATTGATGAATTCAAAACCTATACAATGTAACTATATGTAGGAAATGTAAGTTCTATTTAGTAATAGTGGATATGGAGAAACAAAGTAAATTATATGCAGTGCATGTATGTAGCAAATATGTTCATGACAAACAATATGTGTTACAAATGTGTATGTAATAAATCACAAGGTTAACTTATAATGGCATCGATCAAGGCTATTAAGGCATAAATGGATAGTGCTGATGTCAAATCTAGTCAACCACCCAATTAGTCAATCAATCACGTCTAGAGATTCCTTATTGAATTTCATAATAGGAATATCAAAGTTTGTAGCTGGACTATCAAACTCTATAGATAGAATGTCAAAATCCATAGATGGCTTGTTAAAGTCTATAGTTGAACTGTTAAAGTCTGTAGCTTTTCTATTAAGGTCCATAGATTTAATTTTGGAATTTGTAGCTACCTTGTTAAGGTCTATAATTTTGTTGTTGGAATATGTAACTACCTTATTAAGGTTTATAGCCTTGGTTTTGGAGTCTATATCTACCCTATTAAGGTTCATAACTAGTCTATTGAAGTTTATAATTGGGATTTAAGACTCTAGAGCCAACATAATTTTAGGCCTAATGTTTCTATATTAATGACCCCTAACTCTCCTATTAAGTGCATAAAACTATCCTTTAGTAAAAGCTAAGTAAATATATCAACTACTTAATGATCTAACTTACACAAACTAATCCCTATTACATGATTCTCAACTAACTCTCAAATGAAGTGATACCTGATTATAATGTGCTTGCTCTTACCATGGAAGATGAGGTAATTTGACAATGTTATGAAGGAGATATTTTCATAAAAGGCCATAGAATATCCTTGCTACTAATGAAAATTTGAAATTATCCTTCTCAACCATATAGATTGTCATACTACTATAATGGCTACTATGTACTCCACTTAAGCTATAGAAAGTGAAATTATAAGTTGTTTATTTGAATCCCAAGATATGTCTCCAAACCCAAGATGAAATAATTTCCCTAAAGTTCTCTTGTGGTCGTCAAGACTACCAGCTCAATCGCTATTCACATATCCCACTAGTTGAAACTCATCTTATGTTGTATATAAAACTCCATTATCTATTTTTCCATTCACGTGCCTCAATATCCTTTTACATGCTTACTAATGTGTCTCTTTTGGAATTTCCATGAATCTAGATATAAGGCTAAATATGTACACCATGTTGGATCTAGTTTTATTTAAATACATTAGGCTTGCCTCTAATCTCTTATACCATATGGGGTCTACACTATTGTTGTAATTATACTTACACAAATTTAAGTTTATCTCATATGGTGTAGATACTAGTTTGCTATCCAACATCTTAAACCTCTCCAATATTTCCTTTTCATACTTATATTGGCATATAAAGACACCACAATCTAATTGATTGACTTTTATCCCAAGAAAGTACTTGAAGAAACCTCAATCAATCATTTCAAACTCCATGGCTATTTTGAACTCTTATATTGACTGATTTACATTTCTAGTGAAAATTAAATCATCCACATACAAAACTACAATAAAATTATCACCTTTACTTCTTTTTATGTAGAGTGAGGTCTCACTAGTACTTTTGATAAATCCATTTCTCAACAAGTACAAATCTATATGACTATACCATGTTATTGGGACTTTCTTGAGCCCATACAATGCCTTTTTTAGCCTATATACCTTATTCTCATGAATGATAATCTCATATCTAAGTGGTTATCCCACATAAACTAAATGATTCAAAAAATTTATCCACTCCACCATCTCTTCCCTCTAAACTAAATGATTCAAAAAAATTCATATTCAAACACTGCTATAATAAATTCATCTAGTGGTTCTAAATGCTAAGTGTAGATTTGTGCAAGTAGGTAGGAAAGTAGAATATAATATTTTAATACCCCCCCTTATTATTGACATTACTACTATGATCTATATAAATTTTATCATCCTTAAAAAATTCTTTGTATCTTCTCTTATGTTATAGGTACAAACCAATGTGGGGGGGGTGAATCAGTGGTGACAAACAATCTAATTAAATTTTAAAACACTTGAAACACTTAAGCATTCAATACAACCATTTATGAAGCATTTAATATGTTTATAGAAATGAACAGAAGATAATGCAACATCACACACACAACATAATATCTCTACGGGAAACCCTCCTGGGGAATAAAACCCACTCTAAAGATTGAAAACAAATGGACTACTTGTCCTATAAAAAGTATGCAAACATGAGACTTCAATGAAACACCTCTTCCATAAGTAGAACCTACCCTTAGGATGGTTAAATCCTTATGACCAAACTTTATTTAAACTTTTGTTCCATAAGGAGCACCTTCCCCTAAAATGGTCAAGTATTTCTGACCAGACTTTAGTAAAACACATGTTCCACAAGGAACACCCACCCTTACGATGGTCAAGTCTTTCTAACTTAGATGTTGATTACCCTCCAGAAACCTATGATATGAACATCTACTAATCAATTATTACCTACCAATCTGATGTAAACACCCTACAAACACATCCTCTCTATATCATATAAGTCTCTTAAATAGGCATGCCCCAATCTCTCTTCCTCTTCACTTAAACTACCCTCATATACACACTCAAACCTAGAAATCCTTCCTCTATTCACTTCTGTAACAAATATTTGAACTTTCAAGAAAACTACATTTTACATTACAAATATAACTTACAAGTCATACACATATTCATAAGCCCATTATTCTCTACAACCCATCCACTAGGAACACACTGTTTCTTCTTTCCTTCACTCTTCAAATCTTACACACACCTCTTCTCTCAAGTATAGAAATCACCACCTTTCATAGAGCCTTCATGATTATTATCTTCTTGGTCAGACATAATAATTTCCTTAGACTTTTAGACATATAATATATCTCAATACTAGTCTCATAGGTCATCCATATCAACTATGGGTCACACTTAAGTAGCTACACCTTTTAATTAGGCCTTAATAGACCTTATAGGTCTTGTGGAGACATACTCGCTCCTTTAGCACTTTAATGAGCAAATAGAAATAGAGGAATACTTCTAAATACATAGTTACACTCCATATGGCCTTTTATACATCAATAAATTATTATAGTCATCATTACACACCTTTATGTATGCTTAATCTACTCAAACATTAGCCTTGTACATAAGAACACCACGAACGAACAAATAGTCAGCTTTTAAGCATTTGTTCATACTAAATATGTATTTTTAAAACCTATAAAATATATATATGTCATCTTTAGGGAGTCTTAAAAACTCTCTAATATCTAAGTCACCTTGAAACATTCAAATACCATCAGAATAGATCAAAATATCCTTCTTAGGTCACTTATAGAACATGGTCAAACATAGTCAAAATTTTAGGTCAATAAATTTTAATATACAAATGTTCATACCTTATAAATATATTTATTGGATTTTCCTTCAAGCCCTCTACAAAATTTATTTTTACCACATCAATAAATTCAAATTGGATCAAAAGATATAGCTCAAATACTAAGCACTAGTTCTACCTCACAAATTTGAATATTTGAATTCCAACTGTCACTATTCTGATATTAAACATAGATCACCTTAACCTCATCTTATTATTTATAGAAACTATAGATAGACACACTTTTTCAATATCTACAAATTAGCCTAATCTTTATCTAGTAATACTCACCATTGATCTAAGATTTGAGCTTCTGTGATTGTGCCACTTGACAGCCCTAGATGCCTTATGTGCATTAGACTCATTGAATTTAACATGTATCATTGATATTTTGAATACATAATCATACACTAATCATTGATATTCTATCCAAGCTCCATGAATGTGACACATGTCATTAGCATGTGAATTATTTTACATATTGACTTTTATGTGCAACGTTGGATCAATATCTATGATTCAATGTGTACCATTAGATCTACTGACTAGATGACCTTAGACTTCAATGTAGTTTATCTTGATGGTGTTTGGCCCATTAATTTTTGTAATTTAAAATTTTAATATTTATATCTCAAGATAGAAAACACTTTTGGACTCCAAATATTTAGGGTATAGTCTTATCACTATAGTTAATATCACCATAAAAACATTTACCCACTGTTGACTTTCTAAGTACCTAAAATAAATAAATAAACTTTTTGGATCATACATGTCTTCATGATGTGTAGTGATGGTCTCACTAAGTATATAAAATTAGTGAACTTTTATCTAAGAGGCCAAGTTTGCACCCACATATCTTTAGCTATACTCAACCTCATGACCTAAAATTTGAACAGTAGAAAATTAGGACTAATGTGATCACAACCATATAACCAAATCCCCATAACTATTAAATATGTGTAAATGGTAATTTAATCAAACTACCTACTTAATAAATACACAAACTTGTTAGATCATACATGTTTGCATGATGTGTAGTGATGGTCTCACTAAGTATAGAAACCTAGTGAACTTTTGTCTAAGAAGCCACATTTTCACCCACATATATTTAGCTACACTCAACCTCATGACATAAAATTTTAACTATATGAACTTCAAACTAATCTAATCACGCCCATATCAATAACTCCCTTTGATGCATCTATATGTGTCAATGGTGACATTAACAAATTACTTACTCATATTGCTATTTCATAGAACCAACTATGCCAAGGTGAACATAATGAAGAACCAGATGAATACCATGCACTTTCACAGGCTCTCCAATCATCCTTAACCTTTGATATGATCTCTCACACATGCTCAACACTTCAGACCCATCCCTAATTATGGCAAAACTAAAGATCAACCAAGCTTACTTCAAGCATACTAGGACAAACACACAACACACTTTACCATTTACACTTAGACTATCAATATACTTCATCCACTCACCTAGACACCTCCATAAAATCACTAAAAACTCTCCAAAAATATCTCCCTTTGTCATTAATGTCAAAACACATCAAATAACTCACCTTCCTTCTCTCTCTTCAAGCATTCTCATAATATGAACCTTCTCCCCCTTTTACATAATGAAAAAGTGGGCACAAATTGATCTTGAGGATCTAAAAATATCAACAACAAGAGAGTCCCACCTTATAAATATGATACAAACTCCCCCTTACCTTAATCCTACATCTTATTTTCTTGACAACTTCTTCTTGCTACATGTCAATGCTCTTCTTCAACCAAACACTACCACTAATGAATAAAGAACATAAAAAAGCACTAAAATCTAATGGAATTCACCAAGAAACATTTGAAAGGGTCTCCCCCTAATATATCTGATCCATTTCACCTCTTGATCATCTTTAGATCTCCACACATCATGTATAACCACCACACAAGCTTATTAGCCTTCTCTCTCAAGCCACCTCAAGGACCGTTAACATAACTTCATGCCACTAATCAAATAGGAAACATGCTCTAAACCAACCTAAAAAATTACATTTAAACAGTTATACCATGATTTTTTGGATAAATTTATCAAAAATCACTCTTATTCACAATATGATTGTCTAGTCTCCTTGTAACCCTACATGGTACTTGCAGAGACCACAAATTTTAGTATACACACCTTCAAGACCTAAAAATTCATATATAGATCACTCTCATATCACCCCTTGGTAACACCAATTTTCATCACCTAGCTCATCCTCTTTAACATACTTCACAAACCTACTAGCTAATTAGGCCTCCATCTTGACAAAATCATGAATAATATGAAAACCAAAAACCTTCAAATATCTATGAAGCTTGATTAGACAACCATTTGGATCATTCAACATATTAAGAATAATTATAAATCAATTTATAAAGTAAGCCATTTTTATATCATATCCCAAAACTTTATAATCTTAAAACAAATAGGGTCAACAAACCTCTTTCTAGTCAACACCTACATCTAAAAATTATTACACACCTGGAGACAGCCATTACACACTTCTAGCCAAAATTATGATCCTCCATAATTTTGGGAATCCATACATCCTATAACCCATTTTAGGCTTGCTTATTCTTAAGCCAAAACTGAGAAAACTGAGAGCACTCAAAAAACTTCAATTTGACTTCAACATACCTTTAGACCATAAAACCACTTGGAGCATGTTATAATAAGGTCAATAGACCTTTCTATGAAAAATATCAAATCCTCTTTTGCCATCAGGGAACCTTTAATCTAACCCTATAGACTGCTCTATCTTTAGGACCAAATCCTTGAATACACCTTAAGTACACATACTTGCTTCTACAAAATAAAGATGTCTCTTAAGATTCATAAGTAGAGACACTCTACTTCACATGGTTCCTTACAACAATGTGAAACTAGGAGTTACCCATAACTCCTCATATTCCTTCTCCTCTTTGGTCATCTAATGATGATATTTCTTCTTCTTCTTCTTCTTCTTCTTCTTCTTCTTCTTCTTCTTCTTCTTAGGTTTAGGAGAAACAACTTTCTCATCCACTATAATATTATCCTTCTCTTCTAAGACTATATTTATAACACATGAGGATAACATAGATTCATGACATAACTTTTTAATTGAAGAATCTTTCTTGCAGTTTAGAACATCATCACTAGGTATTGACAACTAATGTTTTTTGAATGAAAACTTGCTCAACAATACTAGCATGTTCACTAGAATCCATATGCACCTTATAAATAGCCTCAAACAACACCTTGGTATTCTCATTGAGCTTGGTCTCTTCATTCACAACATGAGTAGATAATGAGAGCCCTTGGCACTCTTTAAATTTAGTAACATTATCCACCATAATAAATAAATTACTTGGACCTGTAGAACTCATCATGACTAACACTTACCACCTTTGGTTTCCATGAGTTAACTTGCCTTATTTATTGCACTCTCAGAGCCTAATTAAACCTATTATGCCTTGTACGCCTTTTCTTATATAATCTATCAATGTGACCTCTCTCTTTATTGTTTAGTTAAACTATACCTTTTGAAAGAATCTTATCCTACCTTTCTTGATTGGAATAAAATATTTCAATATGTCCATTCATTTGATAATTGAAATAAACTACTCCTTTTGAAGAATACTCACCTTTTGATTGATGACCCCCATTATAGTTCCATACAAACTCATTTATAACATGTCTCTTGCATTCTTTAGTTCTATGCCCAAACTGATTATATGTGTAATAGTAACCATTGAAACTAACATACCTCATGGCATTTGGTTTTATGATCTAATTTGTAATCATTCTATCATCATCTTCATTATTTGACTGATTTTTGACCTTCAAGGTCCGATTTACATTAGTCATCATCTTGTCTTGTGTTTCATTTTTTGGTTCTTCTTTGTATCCAAGACCAATTCTATCACTTGCATTATTTTGATCACTCAGAATATTATCTAGATCACTTGAGATCTTTTCAAATCTCACAAATGACTTCATCTTACTAAATTTATTCTCTAACTTAGCTTTTAATGACTCATTATCAATTACATACTATGAAAATTCATCTTCTTTAGCTTTTAGGCTTATAGACATGATTTCTAATTGATATTTGAGATTCTTGACTTTATCTTTATCTTCCTTTGTGTCTTCATTCATATTGAATAAAACAAAGTGAATTAATCTTCATAGTCCTTGATTTGAAACTTTGTCTTCCTTTTAATCTTCTTCACAATCTTCATTTATTCAAGAGCATTCATAAATTTAGTCTCATAGTTTACCTTGTCTTTATCATCATCTAAATTACTCCAAGTAGACTCCTTTTGATATGAGAAACTTACTTCCTCAACCATGGGGAGGGATTTATATTCAATAGGACATTCATCTTCATGATCATACTCTGAGTCACTATCTTCACTCTCATCTGATGAGCTATAATCTTTACTATTGTAGACACTCTTCTTATTCTTGAAGGACTTCTTGTTGTCATACTTTCTAAATCCTTTCTTCCTTTTATCATAATTTTATGTCTTCTTTTTCTTCATCTTGGCCATCACTATGCTCTTCATCATCATTCTTTATATTCTTATGAGGGCACTTATTAGAGAAATGTACAAATCTCCATAATTGAAGCATTTGAAGGGTAGTTTACCCCTTTACTTGCCTAATCTTGTTTTCAATTTACTTATAAAAATATTAATTAATTCATCATCATCATCAATATAGATGTTTCATCCTCCTTGAATTTATTACATTGGAACTTCTTCTTTGGATTCATTTCTATCTTGAATGCTACTTCCTTATTTGGTGGTATATAATCATGTATTCTCATCTCATAGGTAGCAAGGATGCCATGTAATTCATCCATCTTCAATTGAGTAAGATAATGACTTTATCATATATTAGATACTTTAGAATCAAAATTGTGAGAGAGAGAGAGAGAGAGAGAGAGAGAGAGAGAGAGAGAGAGAGAGAGAGAGAGAGAGAGAGAGAGAGAGAGAGAGAGAGAGAGAGAGAGAGAGAGAGAGAGAGAGACCTTAATAGCTTTTGAACTATAGTATCTTCTTCAAGATTCTCTGCAAGACCTATGATTATGTTCATAATCTAATCAAGTCTCTATAGAAAGGATGCCACAAAATCTTATTCCTTCATTTTAAAACTTTCAAAATGTCTTTAGTGAGTCTACAACTTTGCCAACTTAACCTTTAAATCTCCTTCATAACTAGTATTCAAATTATCCCAAATTTACTTGGTAGATATGCAATGGATTACCTTGGTGTATTTAGTCTCTAAAATACCACAAGTGATAGCATTCATTACCTTTAGAATTGTTCTCATTCAAATTACTATCTATAACACTAGATGGAGGAATAGTAGGTGTAGAATAACAATCCACAACAAATTTCCATATATGAAACCATAGGGACATGATGTAGGTCATCATTCTCAAACTCCAAAAAGCATAATTGAATCAATTGAACATCAATGCTTACCTAATGGAAAAACCTCCTAGCATTTGATGGCTACCTATATTGTACCTTGGATCTCCTTAGAATTATCAATCCTTACCAAATGACCTTATCTGATACCAATTATTAGAGGTAAAAACTAACTAGCAGGAATGAAGTAGTGGTGGTGAACAGTATAGTTCAATGTCCAAACCCTTAAAACACTTAAGCATTCAATATAACCATTCATGAAACTTTCAAGATGTTCATAAAAATGAATAATAGATATTGTAAGATCACACACACAACATAAGATCTATATGGGAAACCCTCTTGGGGAATAAAGCCACTCTCAATCCTAAAAACACATGGACTACTTGTCTTATAAGAAGTATGAAAACATGAGACTTTAGTAAAATTCCTATTCCTCAAGGATCACTTACCCCTAGGATGGTCAAGTCCTTTTGACCAGACTTTAGTCAAAAACCTATTCCATAAAGAACACCTTCCCCTAGGATGGTCAAGTCCTTCTCACCATAATTTAGTGAAACACCTATTCTACAAGGAGGACCTTTCCTTAGGATGGTCATGTCCTTCTAACCTTGATGTTGAGCACCCTATCAACACCTATGATATTAACATATCCTAATCACTAATTACACACCAATTTGATGGAGACACCTTGAAAACACCACCTCTATATCTCATATAATCTTTTCACATAGGAATTCCCCAATCTCTCTTTTTCTTCACTCAATATACCCTCATATATACACTCAAACCTATAAATCATTCTTTTATTTGCTTCTCTACCCACTCTTCAAACCCTTAAGAGACATATCTTTTACATCAAAAATATAACCTACAATTCATACACATAGTCAACAACCTTCTCTAATCTATAACCCATCTACTGGGCACACACATTTTCTTCTTTCCTTCATTGTTCAATTCTTACACACAACTCTTATGTCAAGTCTATAAATCACCACCTTTTATAGCACCTTCATGATTATTATCTACTTAGTCATCCATAATAATTTCCTTAGCACTTAAGACATAACATATCTCAATACTACACTCACAGGTTGGCCATAGGAACTATGGGTCACACTTGAGTAGCTATGCCTTTCAATTAGGCCTCAGTAGCCCTTATATGTCTCATAGAGACCTATTCACTCCCTTAACACTTCAATGAGAAAATTAGAAACACAAGACCACTTCCAAATGCATAAGTGCATTCCACATGATCACTTAGACATCATCAAATGATTACATTCACCATTAAATACATCTGCATATGCTCAATCTACTCAAACATTAGCATTGTACACAATAACACCATGAATGAACAAATAATAAACTTCTAATAACTTTTTCATATTGAATATAGATTGGTCAAACCTCTAAAATCCATATTGATCATCCTTAAGGAGTCTACAAAACTATTCAATATTTAAGTCCCCTTGAAACATTCAAATACCATTAAAAAAAATCAAAATATCCTTCTTGGGTCACTTACAGACCATGGTCAAGCACATAGTAAACTTTGTATATCAATAACATGAACTATAAAAACATTCAAACCTTGAAACTAGATTTACTAGATGTAAGTTGAAGTTATCTACAACTTTGATGTTTACAATATCAAAAAAATCATCCTAGATCAAAATATATAACTCAAATACTAAGAACTGGTTCTCCCTCACAAATTTGAATATTTGAATTCCAATGGTTACTATTCAAACATTAAACATTGAGCACCTTAACCTCATCTTGTGTTTCCTAGAAACTATGGACAAACATGCTCCATCAATCTCTATGAATTACCCTAATCTTTTTCTAGCAATACTCACTATCTAACTAATCTCTAAGATCCTAAAATTATGTCACTTGGTAGCTTTACATTCCTTCAATGCATTTGACTCATTAGCTTTAACGTGCTTCATTGATCTTCTAACTGCATGATCATACACTCATCTTTGATCTTTTATCAAAGCTCTATGAATGTGGCACATGTCACTATCACATTCATTCTTTGACATATTAAATTTTATGTGCACTTTTGGATTGATATATATAATTTAATGCACACAAATATATATAATAACTAGATGACCTCAGACTTTATCACAATTTATCTTGATGGTCTCTAGCCCATCACAGCCTGTAAGTGTAACTTTGAAGATTTTTATCTCAATCTATAAAACACTTCAGGACTCAAAATATTTAAGGTACATTCTTGGAACTATAGAAAATATCACCATGAAAACATTTACCCACTATTTAATTTTTAAGTATCTATAATAAATTCACAAACTTGTTAGATCATACATGTCTGCATGATGTGTAGTAACGGTCTGGCTAAGTATAGAAACTTAGTGAACTTATGTCTGAGAGGCCAAATTTTCACCCACATATATTTATCTATGCTCAACCTTATGACCTAAACTTTGAACCATAAAAACTTATGACTAATGTGATCACACCCATATGACCAACTCCCTCTGACTCGTCCATACATGGAAATAGTGATGTCAATAAACTATTTAATCAATTTTTTCTATCACAAAACCAATTATGCTAAGATAAAAATAATGAAAAATTAGATGAATATCATGCACTTACACAAGATCTTCAATCATCCTTAAAATTTGATAGGACACTTCACACATGATCAATACTTTATACCCATCCCTAATGATGCCAAAATTGAAGTTCAACTAAGCTTACTTCAAGCATACTAGGACAAGCACACTACACACTTTGTCATTGACACTTACACTATCAAGGCACCTCATATACTCACTTACACACCTCCATGACATCATTGATAACTCTCCAACACTCTTCATCTACCAAATTGCTTTTGTATATCTTATATTCATGCCCAGAGCTTCTTTATTGAAGTCCATATCTAGATTGTCAAAGTTTGTAGCTTCCTTATTGAAGTATATAGATGGACTCTTAAAGTCCTTATCTAGCTTGTTAATGTCCAGATCTTTTTTATTAGAGTCTTTAGCTACACTGTTAAGGTCTTTATCTTTGTTATTGGAGTATGCAACTAACCTGTTAAGGTCTGTAGCTTTACTTTTAGAGTCTATAACTACCCAATTAAGGTTAGTAGCTAGACTATTGAAGTTCATATATGGGTTGTAGGAATTTAGATCCAACATAAAAACTCAGACCCAATACTACTGCATTACTAACCCCTAACCCTCCTCTTAATTGCATAAATCTATCCTTTAGTAAAAGCTTAGTAAATATATTAGCTAGTTATTGATCTGACTTGCACAAACTAAAATCTATTACATGATTTTCAACTATCTCTCAAATGAAGTGCTAATTTATTGAAATGTGCTTGATCCTACCATGTAATATGGGGTATTCTTAAAATTATATGGAGGAGATACTATCAAAAAATACCATAGAAGCTCCTTGTTGCTCCTCATGAAAATCTAAAAGTATCCTTCTCAACCATATAGATTGGCATGTTATTACATTGGCTGATATATACTCTACTTCAGCTATAGAAACTTAATTTATAGGTTATTTATTTAAATCCCAAGATATATCTCCTAGCACAAGATGAAATACATACCCCAAAGTTCTATTCCAGTCATCAAGAATACTAACTCAGTCACTATTCACATAACCCATTGGCTAAAACCATATTTTGTTGCATATAAAACTCCATAATATCTTGTTCCATTCACGTGCCTTAATATATTTTTACCCACTTGCAAATATGGTTACTTTGGCATTTTCATGAATCTATATATGAGGCTAACTGTATACATGATGTGTAGTCTAGTTACATTCAAATACATTAGGCTTCCCACTAAGCTCTTATAACATGTGGGGTCTACATTATTGTTTCAATCATTCTTTCACAAATTCAAGTTTATCTCAACTAGTGTAGGTACTAGCTTATTGTCCAACATCTTAAACCTCTCCAATATCTCATATCCACTTGTTTAACTTATACCCCATGAAAGTACTTGAAGAAACCTAAATAAATCATTTCAAAATCCTTATTCATGGTTGTTTTAAACTCTCCTATTGACTAATTTATATTTTTGATGAATATTAAATCATCCACATATAAAACTACAATCAAAATATTACATTTTATTAATTTTATGTAGAGTAGAGAGTCACTAGTGCTTTTGATAAAGACATTTGTCAACAAGTATGAATCTATACAATTGTACCATACTCTTGGGGTTTTATTGAACCCTTACAATGCCTTTTTCATCCTATATACCTATTCTCATGAGCAAGAATCTTATATCTAGGTTGTTTTCCCACATTAACCTCTTATTTTATCACTCCATTAAATAAGGTTAACTTGACATCCATTTGATGCACCTTCCATTTGTGTTGAATAACACTAGCTATGATTGTCCTCACCATTTCTAGCCTTTGTAGGGTGCAAATATCATATTATAATCATGTCTAGGCCCTTGATTATATCCCTTAACCATTAGTATTTATTTATGACTCTCTATCTTACATTCGAGAGTGGTTTTTATCTTATGTACCCACTTGAATCCTATGACCTCTTTTCTTTTTGTAATGTTAACTAACTCCCAAGTCTGATATCTATAAATGGTAAAAAAATAGAATGTGTGGGCCCAAGTGTAAATCAACAAACAATGTTAAGTAAAACAAAAGGCTAAGACTATAGGGATAGACTATACCAAATAATAGTGCTGGAAATAAACTAAATAAACATGCAAGAAGAGATGAAATAGGTGGGGGGCAAAGTTATATAAATAAAACATAGAATTTACATATATTACATTTACTTAAAATTATATTACAAATTATTTACAATGTATAAAATTCTAAAGCTACAACTATTCACAAAACTAACTAAAAACATTAATCTATAGTTTAATAGCCTAAGAAGATCATTCAAAATGGAAAGAGCATTTAGACATGAATGGGTCATTGTGAGATTATAATATGATCCTGTTGGTAGGTGTAGGCAATTATTTGTAATTTTTTAGATCTGAAACTATTAACTATATTAGTTATTAAGATTATTTGATTATAATTATTATAAAATATTACTTTTACCCTCACATTCATCATTTGTGTCCTTATTAGTTTTACACACACAAGGAAATAATTAATAATCAATATCAGTAAGAGATAAATAATCCTAATCTCTGCCATTTCATAACAAATATCTAGGTAGACTATCTAAATCTTAGTGATTTCATAACATAAAATGGTAAATAATGAATAAAAGGGCTAAGTCAAGACAAACAAATCACACATTTCAAATATAGAAAAAAAATATTAAATAATATTAATATTAAATACCTAAAAAATAACAATTTGTAGAAATGATAGTAACAAATATGGTCAATGCTTCAGACACTCTACAACCAGCTCTATTCTGGTCTGTCAGTGATCTATAATATATGTTAAGAAAAATCTAGGAATATGTTTCTGGTAAAAAATGTTCGTCATCTTTTTTCCTTTTTTAAATGTGTTGAATTTATATGGGCCCCATTTTGCAAAGTAATTTTGAATTATAAATTTGTTGGGGACTCCTGCCTATTTTTTAACACAAATGCACCTCAAGAGTAGTCAAGTCAAATTGAAGGAAAGTAATATATTTAATATATTATTATGATCTATATATATGTTATATTAAAAAATATAATATATAACTATATTATTTTATAAACTATATTAACATATATATTATATAATATAATAATAATATTAAAATATATTATATAAAATATATAATTTATATATAATATTATCTAGTTTAATATATAAAATTATTATGATATACACACACACACACACACACACAAACACACACACACACACACACACACACACACACACACACACACACACACACACACACACACACACACACACGTGTGTGTGTGTGTGTGTGTGTGTGTGTGTGTGTGTGTGTATATAATGGAATCTGTATATGTATTGGTAAGAGGGGTTATTTAAAGTGAAAAAGTGTAAACTAATAGTTAAACCTATTTATTCTAAACTCATGACAATATTAAAATAAGTTCATATAAGGTAATTACGGGTGCAAACCGATCAGGTCTAAATCACCATGGAATGATTTAGTATATGATGGATTTTATTATTTATGTAAAGAGATATCATCTTAAAATGTAATTTTTATGTCAAAACTACAACTCCCTTGGTTTCAATTAGGGGGCATCTATATTCTCTAGATAATGATCTCAACTATGGCTGATCATATTTTGTCATGATAATTGTAATGGATAAATTGATTTTATTACAATTATCACTAATATATTTTCACTTTGAGGAGATTATAAGTCTCTCCTCATCCAAGTGGCATAATGGAATCACCTCTAGGCTTGTGGGAAGCCTAAGGAATGAGGTGGATCTCTAGATAGGGCTAGCTCCCTTGATGTACAACAATGGATTGAAATTAAGACTAACTTTGAGAGTAAAAGGAGAAAGAAAATAAAGGAAAAGATAAACTAATGGAGGTGATACACAAAATTTATTTATGACATCTAATGATATGCATATTACACTTGAAACCAAGCAAAAAACCAAACATACACTCTTTTAATCTACAACTTCTCACATCAATGTTACATTGTGAGGTCAAGATGAACATCTAGTATATGATGACTATAAAATAGGCCTTAAATGGCACTGATGAATAGACAAAATTATTTAATCTTTGACATATCCAAAAACACTTCACATGCCCTTCAAGAAGAAGTTTTCCAGCTGCAAATAGGTTGTAAGAATGAGCTAACATGCTAAGGAAACAAGAGTGTCACTTAAGAAAAATCAATCATTAAAATTAAAATCTTATGAAAATTCATATAAGAGGTAAAAATTATTCATTTTATTGATCAAATGGTATAAAAATTAACAGGGCTTCACCATACTCAGGTGGAGCATCTCATACAATGCTAAAATGGCTAACTCTTATAGAGTTTAAAAGAGAGAGGGGAGAAGAGAAGTCCAAAGGAAACTTGTAAAGAAAATAAAATTAGTTATTCATGAATGATAATAATTTATTTGTCTAACCATGCAATTTCATGAAGTATAATTATCAATTCAAGTCATCAAAGTTATGCAAAGTGGCACAAAACTCCTCCTTTTACACATAAAAATTGCCTTCATTATTGTGTCTGTTTAAACGTCCTATAACTGATTAGGACCATAATAAACTATTTTAATGTATGGTATGGACATCATACATACCTCTCCATTAATGTTTTACATTCTTGGTCTTATATAAACACCTAGAAGTGAGCCATTATCATCTGTTATCCATAAAACTGCCTTTCCATACACCTTGCACACTTGACATCCAAAATTACTTAATTTGATAATTAAAATACATTGGAGGAAATTAAATAAATATTTAAATATCCTAAATTTCCCTATAATTATCATTCACACATTAAAATGAACTCATTTGAAGTTTTCCATCTTTTTCACTAGCTTGCCCAATATGCCAAACTTGACTGGCTGAGTTGAATCACCTAGTTAGTGTACTTATAAGTTGTTTCAAGGAATTAATTGAATATTTTTAGTTATATTAAGTCTTAATATTAAATATAATCTTTTTTTCATGTCTTAAATCTTCATGTATCCTACACAACACAAAAAATGATAAAATAGCTTGTTTCTACCCCCATCTGTATAAGTCCATACATATAGATGGCATGTGAAGTATCCTAAGGCAATCTTATAAAATTTAAAATATTTATTATACTCAAAATATCTCATTATATCTCATCTCTAACTCCTTTTTCACAAACTAGTTCCTTTAAGGGTTTAACAAGGCTTTTAGGCCTATCTTCCCTCTTAAGCTTTGTTCATAAACTTTGGACATCCAAGTTGCCAAAAAATTTCACTAGTTTGATGTTAAAATACCAAAATAACTTTAATAAACTCCTTTGGATCCCATTAGGATCCTCAAGAAAGATATGAGCTTCAAAAGGTGGCTTATCGAGCTTGTCTCTCCCATTCTTGTGAGCTTGAGTTGGTTTTTGAGCCAAAAATGGCATTTAAAAGATTTATTTTTCTCTCCAAAATCTTGGAAACATCTATGGTGACCACATGAATATTTTTAAATAATTTATAATCCATATATAATGTTATAAAAGTGACTACCTCTTCATTTGGGCACGAGGCCTAGTCATGCCTAGTGTACCTATCGGCAAGTTTAAGCACACAATGACCTTTTTGTTGTTTTACCTACCTAAAAAGTATTAAAAAACCATACTAACCCTATAAAAATGTTAAAATATATTAAATATCCTAACTAATTCTATAGTTATGAATGGCTTTTCATTTGATACTATGCTCAAACCCTGCTTAACAAGCTACTTCCATATTTGGTGGTTTCTGATCACCATGTTGAGTTTCATTAATTTTATAAAGGATTAACATGATTTATTATATAATTTAAAACTTATTAAACCTTCACATAACGTTCTCAAAAACTTTGGCTTCAAATTTCAACATTTTTCCTCAAATCTACTAGGATTTGTGCATAGGAAAGTACCCCCTATCTAAGACAAAACAAGGGGAATTTCCCATATTTATCTCTATAAAATAACTATTTTATGATATTTATAATGTATTTTATAAGCTTTTTACCAATTTTTATCTCTTTATTAAGTCATTATACCTTTCAACTCTCCAAATTTCAAGACTGGCTCTAGGCAAAATGACTGTGTGCATGGTCTCTTTATAAGAATTATGTTCTTATTTGTTCAAATCTTTCTCCACGTATGAAATATGTTTTTGGAGAATGTATTGATGTCATTAAATCTCTAATAAACTTATTAAAGTGGTTCACCACCCTAAACTTCTACATACCTTTCATATACTCTACATTCTCAAAGTTATGTATTAAACACTAACTGTGCCTTTTACCCTATGTGAAGCTTGTAGGTGAATTTAACATCTATAGGGTTAATTAAATTTATAAAATTTTCTAGTTATATATTTTAATATTATTCTGATCCTTTTATTTACCTTTACTATGAATTTCTAATCTTTCAAACCACATGCCTTTTGGACTATGCTTTCTTCCTCACAGCAACCCCTAATTATATGGTTCTCCTTTTGACTTGCTTAGGATTGAAATTAATGCTTAAAGGTCTATTGGGTTTTTTTTAATCATTAAAAATTGGATTATACATTTTATTATCATATTTATGCAATTTTATATCAAACAACCACTCACTATCTACCCACTCACATTCAATTGACTATGTGAGAGCCCTTTTAGGCTCTTGCCTGTAGATTTACCTTGTACACTTTTGGTCCTAAAGAAAAGTAAAAACCTTCCTCAAATCCTTCCATGGTCATATATCATCTTTAAAACTCAAAAAATTACCTTGTGTGTCCCTATACCATTAGTTAGGCAAATTCCCATATCACCATTGTTAACTGTTTGATTAAGATACCCTTTTGTAGTTGTGTACAGGCTTCATCTGAGCCCATCATGGTATGCAAGGATTCCACCTGAGTTCCTTGGGGTTATAAAGTGATTTTTTTTAACTTTACTGATATTTAATTATCATAAACCATCAGCAAATCATTAAAACTATCTCACTGGTATGTACCCTATTGGTAGGTTACCTTATACATAGTGTACAAACTAAGCATGTGTTTAGGAGGGTTTAGACATAGAAGAAAATATTTTTCTATGGTAATTTGGTCACAAAATATTTATGATCAAATTTATAACCATTTATATGTAATATAGACCTAACTTTCAACTTTTATGGAGAAAAGTCACCTTTAGGTTCAAACCTGTAGATAATATTAAAAGAATTTGGTGTTTTTATTAACAACTTCAAGACCTTCAACTTTTGCTTTTCTTAGGTCATCTACCTCCTTAGATTGTCATGTTTTTTTTTCTTATGTGGATGTAACAAGATAACCATTTGGAATCTTTAAAATACATTTCAACCATGCTCCTTTGTATCATTAAAAACTCCAGGAGCTATATTTTGCT
Source organism: Torreya grandis (assembly GCA_037957365.1). Taxonomy (NCBI): domain Eukaryota; kingdom Viridiplantae; phylum Streptophyta; class Pinopsida; order Cupressales; family Taxaceae; genus Torreya; species Torreya grandis. The sequence goes on along the minus strand of JARHVA010008235.1, from coordinate 443,737 downwards.
ACTTTATGGAATTGATCCTTGAGCACTACTATTTGATCTTTAAAAGGTGATTTTTAACCCTATATGCCAATTTAGCCCTTAAAAAGTGGTAGTCATGATTGATCTTCACTTTATTATCCCAAATAAGGGTTCATATTATGTACTTAAGTTATATAATGACACTCTAACCCTCTTTCAAGACCACATGTAGGTGGTTATTTGTATATACAGGAAACAAGTATAGAATCTTAGGTAGTGTGCATGACACGTGTTTATGATCAAAGTTAAACATTCACCAAGTTGCATCTGCATTCTTAGCACTTATAAAAGGATGAAACACCTTTATGCACATTTCACCACACCATGATGTTATTGTCAAATACTAATGGTTTAGGAAACTGATACACCATGACTACAACTCCATGAGAACTATACAAGAAACCAACATTCTACAAACAAGAGGAATTTTCATTGAAACTATACATGGTGATATCTTCCTAAAACATTATGCAAACTAGACAATCAAATCAACTCCAAATGTGAATAAAATAATGGAATAAATAAGAGAGGAGGGTCAACATCCTCTAAAACTAATATCAGTAGTCAAATTATATAGACTCTCCCAAACAAGACAAAAATTGAAGGGTGCACAGATTGATATGTATAATTGAACAGTCAACTTCAAACAAATAATTCATAAAGCATAGTTGATCATTATAAAATATATTGATATAAAAATAGAGGTCTCTAAGTTTAGAATATACCCCTAAGATTTTTTGTCTTGAACTGCTTGTGCTGACTGAACCGAGCATGATCCTAAGTGTTACTTCAATCTACCAAGAAGGGCAAAAATGTAGCATAAAAATTTTGGGTCAAAAATGGCACCTCTAGATCAATTCAATCACGGATATGAGATTGGGGAATCTGAAGATACATATTTAAATCTTTCCCAAGTGGCACACCTCCCAAAGAGGTCGTATAAGTGCCATTTTCTTCTATTTCTTCAAAAAAATTGACTTTTCTCTGAACAACCTATAATATTTTTAGTTTTTTTAGTTTCCTAAGAATTATAAGGACACATGGGACATGACATCATGTATTGAAACTTGCACATTTCCAAAGAAACTTGTACAAATCATTAAATACACTATTTTAACCCTTCAAATGACCTAAAAATGATAAATGAACCTAGAAACTAATTGACTAAAGCTAGTAAAACATTACTTGACTTCAAATGACTTATAAAACACCTCATGATAATATGGAATACCCTCTTATAGGCCTAAAAATTATTTTTTACTAGGAGTGCCCCAATTTGACCTAAAAGTCAAATTTGGTTGATAGTTACAATGGCACAAAAAAAATTAAATGTGACAAAGAGGAATTTTAGGTTTAGAAATTGGATTAATAATTGAAGTGAACATATATGTTCTGAAGACACCATCTATTCCATGTGTGCCTATTCTACCTAGTGATGATGTGTTCTCAAGTATACCACCACCACTTGTTTATGCTAAATATACTATTAATGTTACATCTTCAAAAAAATTGGATGAAACTCCCCTTAATATTATGTAAAAATTTATTTCTAATCATTACCATCAGTTCCAAAGTGCCATGATGATAATTTTATGTCTATTTCCATATTTGAACTTCTGTAATTTTCATTGTATGGTTTTGTAAAAAATTATTGAACATTTTATAATTCTTATGATCCCATGTATGTCATCCAAAACCCAAGGTAAGAGCCCATCAAGTATAATTTGCTAGGAATCATAGAAGTCTTAAGGATTATATCTCAAGGAAAAGCATCTATTATTAGAATGTATATGGTCCTAATCAAAATCACAGTATGAATTCTCATCATATCCCCAATAAATAGGTTTACTAATCACAACTTCTATAGGTGTAGAGAGAGATCTGAGTTAACACTTAGACAACTTCTTAATAAGAAGCACTTGAGGATTTGTGAATCTAGTAATTTTTTTACATGGTGTATTCATTAATATAACTTGTTGTGTCACTTTCATGTTTATTGTCTGATTAGTATGAGATTTTGGTTCATTCAGATTAACTTTGTAAGATGACTTGATATTAAATAATGTATTGGTTGAGGATAATGTAGTGACCCCATACTTTATCTTATTTAATGCAAGGAGTTTCATTTTTCAATCATGCTCAGGGTCACCCTTCATTTTTCTCATAATTAGGAAATTTTATTTCCATAATGTGTGGTGGTAAGGGTTGAAATGATTCCTATAATGAAATAGGGTTATGCAAGACATATTAGGAATCTAATAACTTGGATGCCTTTTAGGTGTTCTTCTTAATGAGAGATTTTTTTTCCTCCAATGATTTAATCATATCTAATGAGGATTGTGAAAATTCCACACCTTGGTTCAAAGTATTCAATGAAGTTGAGATTAAGGGGAATGAATATGTATTCCCACTTGATGTACGCTAAATGTTTGATGTAATTAATTGACCTAAAAGTGGAACATCTTTTGTATTGGTCTCTATTGTATTTGATATCTGACCATGTTAGATGTTTTTTGTGTTATAAGTGTTTAAATTAACTGATAGAGTCACAAGTGTAAATTCAAGAAAGGTGACTCACTATCATAGGTATTTGAATTGGTGAATTTTATCTCAAAGGTATTCAAGGCTAAAAAATAAAGAGTGAAATCCTTATTAGACAATTTAATCATGTAAATTAAAAATATAAATAAACTTATTTAATAAGAATAATTATAATAAATGAAAAAAATTGCAATTATTTTTATATTTAAAAACTATGTTTCTTATTTATTATTTATTTTTATTTATGTCTAAATTTTTAAATATTTTTACTAACTAGTTTATGTTTAACTTTTTTTTAAAATTGTTAGTTTTTACCTCCTCATAAAATGAAACATTTTTTCATGGAATGTTATTTTAATAAAGTTCTTATTTGTATTCAATTGGTGATAAATAGAATAAATAAATCCATACTGATAAAAAGATTTAAATAGTCACAATTCCATTTTAATTATTTTTCCTATTTTTTATAAGTCTAAATCTCTCTAAATATAGATAAGGTTCTATAATCCAACCATAGGAATGAAAAAAAATCCCTCTAACATGTACCAAAATGAACCATACAAATTTTTGTATACAAGTCCACCTCGAAATCAATTTTAATGACTTGTATGAATGTTTAGATTTGTTTATATATTCAATTTGAACTATAATCAAATGTTTAAAAACAAATTTTATAAATTTTATAATTTCGACTACTTCATGTGCCCCTGATAGTGAATTAAAAGACACCAAAAACCATTGTGGTAGCTATTTGGAAAACAAATATTATCTATGAACCATTATTCATCCCTTTTCTCCTAATAAATAGAGACATCAATGAATGGGATCTCTGTATATAAGGTGTGGCCAATGTAAGCCATTATTTCTACAATGTAATAAATAGTTTCAAGTAAAATATTATATTAAGTTTTGTCAAATAATGTCAAATAAATTTATAATAATATTTTTTTTTTCATGTATTAATCCTTAAGAAAATTATGCTAAGTGTACACACTTTAGAGACATAAACTATAGTATAAATCCAAAATAGTCTGAAGTTAAAATTGTCCAGAGCCAAAATGATTCCATTGAAAGTGTAATTTATTAATATGTCATTAACTTGTTTAATATAAAAATTACATGTCCTATTTTCACTAAGTAAACACTTAGATTCTATGTTAATAAAAAAGGTATGTTTGAGTCAATATATTTTGGAGCTAAAATTTTGAAATTATCTAAGGAAATCAATTATAGAAAAACCTTAAATTTTAAATTATTGAGAAAAAACACTAAATCAAGGCCAAATTCTCCTTACTATCTTAAAATTCTAATTGGATTTCTAGGATTATATAAAATTAAAACATAAATTAAAAAATAAAATAAAAAGGAAATTCATATTAATAATGTATTTTTTTATATATATTGGAATAATGTGAACAATGTCTATTATACATCTATCACTGCAAATCGCCAAAAAACTATCAATAATGCCATGATATATAGTCAAAAGAGAACCAATATTATAACATTATTACAATATAAAATTTACATTATTGTATGCAAAAATTGATGAACTATTCTCCAACTCACTTTATGACACCATCTACAAAAAGATATGCCAAGAAACACATCTCACAGTGACTTAAAAATTGAAGTTAGTAAGCAATCAAGTCTTAAACTAGAAAAATTATAAATTCCTTTATTTTTAAATGAACCAAAGTATTTTGGTTGAGAAATAAACTGACCATTAATAATGTAAAATAGAGATTCATTGGCACCAAAATAATTTTTCCTTAATTTTAATTAGTTGAATAAAAAATTATGTAGGACTAACTCGAATTGCATCTCCAAATATGTCATAGTTCAGTGAAATTTGATTGTCATTTTATTTTTGTATAATTTGTATAAGATGAATATAAATTTTATATTTAAAAATGTTTTGACTTAGTATGTAAATAGCCCTTATATTTTTTATAATATGTACAAAAACATTTAAATATACTCTCACTCATCATCATCACATGTCCAGTCATGATCCCCTTTATTAAATACCAAATGAAATCAAATATTTATTAAAAATTAAAATTTTAATAACATGTCAATATTATTCACTCTAATATCATGAAATTAATCACTTGCATTACTTTAAAACCATCAAAATAAATTTAATTAATAATGATAACCAAGTCACACTAGTGAATTTTAGTATGAATAAATTTTAGCTAATCAAATATCTTCATGATTAAAAATAGGTAAATTATAGGCCATTTAGTCTAAATAAAAAAACTGAGTATGTTTCTCAAAGAGTAAAGACCCTTTAGTAATGGCCATCAGCTGAAATCTACCAAATCCATTTGCTTTACTACCCACTATTATGTACCAAGTGTCATTTGTAACTCCATATTTAATGCTCTATGATACATGATTTCAACTTCTACATTATACATATAAAGTAATTAGTAAATAGATTCCCTTTATATCATCAAAGTGCTTGAAATTAAAATAAGTAAACAAATTATCAAGTTAAAAAATATATTTTATACAATCCTATAGGGTACGCATGGAACACAACATTATAATTATAATATCTTTTACAACTATAATTTAATGAAATGTTAGTTAGGTTAAATATTTTGTACTTGTAAATTTCATCTACATATCTTTTTAGCATAAAATTTACCAAATTAAAAAGGGAAAGTCACAAAGGGGAGAACAATTAAAGATATTGAGAAATGAAGTAGCATACATTAATGCCTACCAAACATTAATGTTTGATAGATTTGGTCATTAAAGTAATCTACTTCAACCCCTAAACTGATCTATTTTATGGAGATAGTATTATATGTTTTCAAAAATATACATAAAATGATTTCTTATAAAATAATATATGTTATAGTATTATATATATTGAAAATAATATATAATGTCCTTGATAGATTGAGGATAGTATTTCAATATAGTAACTTAACATATAATATCAAATAATCTATAATACTAAGTATATTGAAATAATATAGTATTATAGTACTATCCTTTGAGATAATATAATTATTATATTTTCAATATAATAAAATAATTTTATAATATTATAATAGTCATATTTGTATATAATATTATATAATTAATGTTTAATATATAAAAATATTATGATATTTATTATAAAATATTTATATAATAACTAATATTATATATATGTATGTGTGTGTATTTGTAAGATGGGTTATGTGAAGCGAAAGAGTGTAAATCAACAGTTAAACCTAGTTAATCCAAACCCATAGCAATGTCAAAATAAGTTCATTTAAATTAATAATGAGCACAAATCTATTAGGATCTAAATCATCATGCAATGCTTTAGTCTATGGTGGCTTACTTTTTCATGTAAAGAGATAAGCTCTTAACACAATATTTACATCAAAACTACAACTCCATTGATTTTGATTAGGAGATATCTATATTCGCTAGATAAAGAGCTCAATTGTGGGTGATTAGGTTTTGTCTTGGTGATTGCAATGGAGAAATTTCTTTTATTAAAATGGAGCTAAAAAATTAGAAGTGACTAAGAGGAATTTTGTTTTTAAAAATATGATAAAATTATGAAGTAGACATATATGTTTGAAAGACACCATCTATTCTGTGTATCCCTACTAATATACGACCACCACTTATTTCTCATAAAGATACTATTAATGTTACATATTAAAAATATGTGGATGAAACTCCACTTATTATGAAAGATCCTATTATTTTTGAATCATTACAATTAGTTCCAAAGTTCCATGATGATAGTTTTACTTCTATTTCCATATTTGAAGTTATATAATTTTCATTGTATCATCTTGTAGTGTATTATTTAACATTTTCTAATTTTGATGATCGCTTTTAGAACCCATGGTAGGAAACCCATCAAATGTAATTTATTAAGACTTGTATAAGTCCTAAAGCTTATATCTCAAGGAAAAATATCTATTGGTATAATGCCTATGGCTCTGGTGTTAATCACAATATGCATTCTCATCATATCCCTATGGAAAAGGTTTACTCATATCAACCTCTATAGGTGTAGGGAGAGATATGAGTTGACACTCAACCAAATTCATAATAATAATCACTAGAGGGTTTTTTAATCTAGTAATTTTTTGTGTGGTGTATTCTATAACATAGCTTGTTATGGCACTACCATGTTTACTATTTGATTGGTATCGCATTTTGGTTCATTCAAATTAAATTTGTAAGATGTCTTGATCTTATATTTTTTATTGGATGAGGCCAATGTAGTATCCCCAAAGTTTAGCTTGTTTAATACAAGGAGTTTCATTTCTCGATCATGCTCAGGGTCACCATTGTTTCTCATAAGTAGGAAATTTTAGTGCCATAAAGTGTGGTGGCAAGGGATGAAATGATACCTCTAATGCAAGAGGGATATGTAAGATGTATTATGAATCAAGAAAATAATTTATATGCTTTTTAGTTCTTATAAATTAGTGAATGTTTTTTCTCCAATGATTTAATCATTTGTAATGAGGATTGTGAAAAATCCTCACCTTGGTTCCTTTACCTTGATTTATAAGTTTTGATCTCAAATACAAATCTATATATAAAGACATTATTGATCATTGTTCCTATTGTTGAGATTTGGCACTGATATTTTTATTGATGTCACAGGCTCTTGAGAAGTTATTCATGAGGTTATTGAAGAGTATATATATGAGAGAGAATATTGATCAATGTTGTAGTGATTATGAGAGTAATATATATTCTTGTGACTGCATGAGTGTTGTGAAGGTCATCATGGAATATCCTTGTTGTCAGATTTGTCAAGTGCTTGAGCTTAGTAGTGTCATTAGAAGGTATATGCATATGATGCTTAGTCTTGTACATGAAAAAGTGTGATTATTTGGTGAGATTAATGCACATAGGTATAAGTGATTGTATGATATTTATTGAGGATTTATATGATTCATTTGATCACTAATGATAATCTCAGGGTGAGCTTACAGTGGTAGGACCTTCAGATCAATTTTGTACCTAGACCACTTTGAGACCCTACCTGGCCTAATGAGGCATCAGTGTATATTGTCAAGACAGGTAAATTATGTATATAAGATTTTAAGAATTAGATACATTTCTTGAATATGTGAGTGAAGTGGCTAATGCATGAAAAAAACATGAAGGTTATTTTTAAGGCCTAATGTTGTTTGCAAGTTAAAGACTAAGAGAGAAAAAAGAGAGTGTATGGCCTAAGCGGGTATCAAGATCAGTTTTCAAGGAAAGTGTGAGTATATGAGCATTTAAAAATGTGAGTCAAGTTGTTTTAATATTATTAATTTAGTTTGAGATCATGGTTTGCAATAAAATTCATGAAAAGTGGTTTTGAGGTATCTTGAGTATAGATAATGAAGGGTTCTCAATCTGAGAAGGATTTTTTGTGCTCATTATCTCTTAAATACTCTTAATGATTACCTAATATATTAAGGTATATGGGTAAGGTTCTTATCTAAAAATTCTAGGCATTATTTTTTTTATTAATGGACTATTGTTTATGAATAATCATTAATACTGAAAGTGTTTTTAAACCCTCCTAGAACCCTAAAATTGACCCGATGTTGATTATATGGTTTAAAATAGCCAATAATGATCTAAAAAAACTATAAAAATTATTTTATAATGTATTAAAATCTCTAAGTCACCTCTAAGTTTGATTGATTTTTTAGGTGTGTGAGTCGATCCTATAATAAAGTGCACATTTCTTAAATATTTATTGTAGTAGTCAGAGTTGACCAAGTCAAAGTTTGAAAATGGATGGAGGATGCATATTGAGACTCATGTTTGATGTCCATTCAGGTTATACACACACACACACACACACACACACACACACGTGTGTGTGTGTGTGTGTGTGTGTGTGTGTGTGTGTGTGTGTGTGTGTGTGTGTGTGTGTGTGTGTGTGTGTGTGTGTGTGTGTGTGTGTGTGTGTGTGTGTGTGTGTGTGTGTGTGTGTGTGTGTGTGTGTGTGTGTATGTATATGTGTATATATATATATATATATACATATATATATATACATAATATATATATATATGTATGTATATACATACATACATATATATATATATATACATATATATATATATATTATGTATATATATATATATGTATATATATGTATGTATGTATATACATATGTATATATATATATATATATATATATATATATATATATATATATATATATATATATATATATATATATATATATATATATATACATATGTATATACATACATACATATATATATATATATACATATATATATATATATACATATATATATATATATATATATGTATGTATGTATGTATGTATGTATGTATGTATATGTATCTGTGTGTGTGTGTGTGTGTGTGTATCCCTCAAATGTGTTCAAATAGTCAGGCATGTTAGCATATATCTAACTTGGATGACTATTTGAACACACGTGAGGGATATACATACATACATACATATATGTGTGTGTGTGTGTGTGTGTGTGTGTGTGTGTGTGTGTGTGTGTGTGTGTGTGTGTGTGTGTGTGTATGTACGTATGTGTGTGTGTGTATGTATGTATATCCCTCAAGTGTGTTCAAATATTCATCCAAGTTAGCTAGATTCTAACATGCCTAATGGTGAAAATAGTTAAAAACCCAGGCAATAATGAGAAGATGATTAAGAATGTGTTATCATGTAATAGTGATGAAACCAAGTGCATGGATGTGTTTTTAAATGCTTTTAATACATTCTTATGTTTGGTATATTTTTTTGTGTTAGTGACTATAGTGAGAATTTTTCTCACAAATTGACCTATTTGGTTGAGATGAGGCTGAGATATAAGGTTATGAGATTGGTCTACAAGAACAATATTGACATTTTAATATATTATATTTCTATCTGATAAATTTTTAATGATTTAATAATATCATCTAAATTAATTATATGTCTCTGTAAATGGTCATACAAGTGTTGAAGGTCACTGTCACCATGACTATTCTTTAAGGTAAACTGGCAGTTCTAAGTGGGCTGTTTGTAAAGAAGGTTTTGAGTCCTTTTGCCTTGAGTTTTGAAGTATAATAACTTTGTTAAGTTTTTTAGGTATTTTAGGTTATGTTTATATGATTTATTTTCATTATTTTGTAACTAAATTGTGTACATGCTTCATTTTTGTTTGGCAAACTTTATGTAGGTTCATAGGCCTAATTGTGAATAGTACAAATGGTGTGATTCAAGTAGTGGTTGGAGATAAAAAGTGTTATGGAACTAATAGGATATTATTATCAGTATATTTTAGTGGAATATGAATTTTTATTTCCATGTATTAAGTTTTAAATTGTTCCAAAAATATTGGAGGGTAACATGTACTAATGAAGGCCTAATTGAATTAGGTTTCCTTAAGGCCTAAAGAAGAACTTGGTCCATTCTAGTTATGGATAAAATAATGTAATTATTTATTAATTTTTTTGGAATTTAATAAGGTTTATTTATTTTAAAATATAAGTGTGTAATTTTTTATGGCTGAGCAAGAGCCTAGTATAAGCACAAGTCGTAATAGGCCTAATTGTCAAGTTTTTAAAAGACTGAGTTGAAGCAAAAGATATAACTCTTTGAAGAGATGAAGGAGGTATTTTATATCACCATAAAGGTGTATTGAAACTATAATTAATATCTAAAATTGGTAATTTATATTAATATCAAGGTCATATGACCCAATCTATCATGAAGAGACCTAGTTGAGTGGAGTCTAGAAGGCATTTTGAGAGGGATAAAAGAGAGAGAAGAGTTGAAGAAGGTGATTATCATTTGTTTTATGATAAATAAGGTATAATAAATTTTATAAAATTAATCATGTATTTTAGCTGGTGTTGATGCATCTATGGGGTTGGAGCCTCCTTAAAAGTTGGTGACTGCTAAAACCTAGTTGGGTTAGTGCTTGGCTAGTTGGGCTTGGTGATCCATTTGGAGTTGGTGCTTCAAAAAATTATGATATTTTAACTTAAAATATTGTATTCCATTTTTATTAATAAATTGGTTTTATTACCCTTGATGTTTTCCCAATCATATGTGCATTTTTCTATTATGCTCATGTGAATGACTCTTTATGCATTGATATGTTTCTGTATTGTCTTAATGGTTCAAGGAATGTTAAATTAAATGTGAAATAAATTTTTAAGATATTTATTCACCCCACTCTCATTAATTTTATTTTAAAAAAATGGTATCATATCCTTTTCCTTTGAAATAAGTATAATATCTTGAACGTGATCTTAAGAAGCACAATATGTCTAGTGATAAAAAAGAAGATAACATATATGATGAAGAAGTATACTATGATATTGAAGAGGGATAATTTGAAGTAGATATTGAATATAATCTCATAATTTCCCTTGATTATTTGAAGCATTAAAATAATAATATTAAATATCTCAAGAATTAGTTAGAAGGTGTCAATATAAGGCTTACATCAAAGGAAGTTGAGTATGACCAATTGAAGATAGAGATAGGCTCTTTGAATTTTGAGTGTGAGAAGCTCATAGACAAGATGATAAATTTTGAGAGAGATAATAAGAAGCTATAAAAAGTAAATAATACCAACATGAAAAGACTAATCAAGTATCCTAATACAATAAAGGATAAGTTATCATGGGACCATGAGAAAAGGAGTAATCAGTCATGAGTTAAGTATAGAATGTTATTTTATACATTTGTCATAATATTGGGCACATTGAAATATTATGTTCTAATAGAGTTATAAGTACCTTAATATTAAAAAATACATATGAAGTTCGTAGATTACATGAGAAGGGTCAAACATTGGTATAGAAGCCAAAGTAAGTTAAGACTGATCATATTGAGCTCAAAAGTCCAAATGGACTATTTTTAGAGAGGAATAAAAGAATAAAAAGGATTATATGATAATTCAAATTTAATTTCATATTCAAGATGAAGATATGAAATGTTCTATAGATAATGGTTGCTCAAGAAACTTAAAAAGGGACAAAAACAAGTTCATCTCATTGAAAAAGAATGTTGCAAGAATAGTATGGTTTGGATAAAACATAACTGCCAATATAGTTGGCAAGGGAATCTTGATTTTGGACAATGGGAAGACCAACACACAAAATCTGTTTTATGTGGAAGTTTTGAAACATAAAATACTTAGTTTAAGTCAAATGTGAAATCAAGGACACAAATTGACATTTCATGATAGAGTGTGTGAGATAAGGAGAGCCAAATTAGGAAGGCTAATTGTCAATGTGAAAAAGGATGAGAAATATATATATGTCTTGAATGATATCAATAATGAGATATGCTTTATGAGAAACATGGATGAAATTTGGATATGTCACAAAAGGTTAGGTCACCTAAACTTTGACAATCTGGTCAAGATAAGTACTATTAAGTCTTTGAAGAACATGCCTAAGATCACCAAACGTACAAACATACTTTCTAAAGCATGTCAACATGGTAAGAAAAATAGAAGAATGTTCAATTCAAAGAATTAATCTACTATAATAATATTATATTTAATATGACTAATCTATATGGACATGAAATAATTCAAAACATTCAAGGAGATAGCTACTTCATGATATTCATAGATTACTACACAAGAATGACTTGGCTTATATTCTTTAAATAAAAGTCAGATGCTCTTGAAAAATTCAAGGTATTCAAGGCTCTTTTGAGAATCAAAATAATGGGAAGATAAAGTGCCTAAGATATGATATAGGAGGAGAGTTTTGGTTAAATGAGTTTGATGACTTCTGTGATGTTCATGGAATAAGGAAATAATTCTCAACAACTAGGATACCTTAGTAGAATGGGGTAGTGGAAAGAAAGACTAAGATAATTCAAGAGATGGCTAGAACTATGATAAATGAGTCTATAATATCCAATGGATATTGGAGAGAGGTAGTAATAAATTCAATATATATTTTTAATAGAGGTTATATAAGGTATAATGGAAATAATATTCCTTACGAACTATGGAAGGGTAGACCTGCTAATATAGAACACTTTAGACTGTTTAGGAGAAAATGTTTCATCAAAAGAGATGATGAAGACTTAGGAAAGTTTGATTCTAGATATGATGAAGGAATATTATTAGGATGCTCATCAATTATCTCAACCTATATTTGTTATAACAATAGGTTATAGAAGATAGTGGAAACCACCAATGTGAAGATTGATGAGACAAGGAAATCACAATCACAGTCAAAGGATACTTTAGAGAATCTAGACTTCAAGAATGAAGAGGAAACTATAGAGGTTGATGATGATGAATTTTAGGAGAGACATGAATTAAAAGGCCTCTCAATATAGATTTAAAGAGATCATCTTCAATCTAAAATCATTAGAAATAAGAATGCATGTATGTAAATAAGGAGAAGACTTGTAAGTAATCTAAATCAAGAGAATGTTTCTATATTATCTAAGATTGATCCTAATAATATTATAAAATAAATAAAATATAAATTTTAGATAGGTTATATGAATGAGGAGTTAGACCAAATAGAGAATAATGAGACTTTGGAACTAGTTCCTTGACCTAAAGACAAAAATGCCATTGGCACAAAATGGGTGTCTATAAAAAATTTAAATGAAGATGGAGAAGTCACTAAGAACAAGGATAGATTAGTATTAAATGGATATGCACAAGCTAAAGGGGTAGAATTTGAGAATACCTTTGCACTAGTAGAAAAATTAGAGGCCATCATATTTTTATAGCATATGTAGGATCCAAAAGATTCAAGGTATACCAGATGGATGTCAAATCTATCTTTTTATATGGGTGTTTGGAAGAGGAGGTTTACATAGAGCAACCTAAGGGGTTCTCATTATCAAGTGATAAGGACTATTTTTTTAGGTTTAAAAATTATCTTTATGGCCTAAATAAATATTCTAGAGATTGATATGCCAAGTTGGATAGGTATCTATTGGATCAAGGATTCAAAAGAGGATTTATGGATAATAATTTATACAAAAAGTTAGAAGATGATCATCAGTTGATAGTAGTTGTATATGTGGATGACATTGTCTTTATTGGAAATAATGAGAAAATGACCAAGGGATTTATAGAGGTGATGAAGAAAGAGTTTGATATGTACATGCTTGGAGAGTTATCATTATTTTTTGGGTTGCAAATAACTCAATCTAAAAAAGGAGTATTCATTTCACAATCCAAATACATAAGTAATATGTTGAAAATTTTTAATATGGAAGATCTCAAGGTAGTTAGTACACCTATGATCATAAGGTGTAAGTTAATCAAAGAACATGAGTCTACAAAGGTTAATCAAACATCGTATAGTTTAATGATTGGAAGTTTTATATACACCACTACTTCTAGACCTAGAATCATGCAAATAGTGGGTCTTGTGGGAGAGTTTCAAGCAGATCTAAAGGAAAAAAAAACTTGTAAGTAGTCAAAAGGATAATCAGGTATCTCAAGGGGAATATGGGGTATGGTTTTTAGTATCCAAGGAGTAAGGAGTTCATATTGATAGCCTATATAAATGCAGACTGGGTTAGAAGCCTAGATAATAGGAAAAGTACCCATAGATGATACTTATTCTTAGGTGGGTGACTAGTTTCATGGAGAATCAATAATCAACCATTAGTATCATTATCCAATTTTGAGGCTAAGTATATTTTAGTAGATTCATGTTACACTCACATCCTATGGATGGGACTAACCCTAAAAGACTAAAAGGTAGAGTATTATGTCTTATCCATATCTATTGTGATAATACAACTTCTATAAGCATCTCAAGTAAACATATAATGCACTCAAGGACTAAGCACATTCCCATTATATATGATTTTATAAGATAACAAGAAAGTGAACAAAGTGTCATAACTGAATATGTTTTTACATAGGATTAAATTCTAGACATTTTAACAAAACCACATTCAAAGGAAACATTTGAACACCTAAGATAGGAATTGGGTGTAATTCTTTCCCCTAGAAATCACTAAAGAAGCCAAGAACTTAGGGGGGGATAATTAGGTTCATTAACTCTAAGAATAGGTTATTTTTTATAAAAATTTATCCATGGAGATAGGGGATAATGATTGTATTATGTCTCATAAACTCATAGTCTTGTGTGTTGAGTTTTTTAGTTACAAGGAGTGTCATCAAATGAGATACAAACATCACTTTGTAATTTATGTCAAATCAAGAGAAAGACCAAAATGGGGAGATAAGAATGATTAGTTTTTAGTGTGTTTTACCATCAATGATAAAGGGGGATATTGTTGAACATTGTTTCTATTGTTGGGGTTTGGCATTGATATTGTCATTGATGTCAAAGGCTCTTGAGAAGGTCATCATGAGGTCATTGAAGAGTATATCTATGGGAGATAATATTTATAAATGTTGTAATGATTTTAATATTTTAAGATATGTTCCCATGACTACATGGGTATTGTGAAGGTTAGCATGGAATGCCCTTGTTGTCAAAGTTTTCAAGTGCTTGAACCTAGTAGTGTCCTGAGAAGGCATGTGCATAGGATGCCTATTATTGCACATGAATTAGCATGATTATTTGAGGATATTAATGCACATAATCATGAGTGATTTTATGAGTTTTATTTAGAATGTATATGAGGTGTTTGAGCAATCAGGAGAATCTTAGGGTGAGCTTACAATGGTAGGACCTTTAGATCAAGTTTGCATCTAGACCACTCCTAGACCCTACCTATCCTAATGAAGCATAATCATATGTTTTTAGTAAACATGAATGATTTATAGCATATTTTAATCATTAGATATGTTTCTTGAGTATGTGAGTGAAGTGGATAATGCATGGAAAGAGGCATGAAGGTCAATTTTAAGGCCTAATTAGGTTTACAGGTCAAAGACTAAGACAATAAAGAGAAAGTGTAAATAGTAATGGAGTATTAAGATTAATTTAAAATAATAGTGTGATTATATAAGCATATAAAAAGGTGAGTCAAAATTTTAAGCTTATTCATGTATTTTGTGGTCATGGTTTGCATAAAAAGGCATGAAAAGTGGTTCTAAGATCTCTCAAGTGTAGAGAATGAAGGGTTCTCAATCTGAGAAGGATTTTATTATGATAATTATCTTGTCAAAAATATAAATGGGAACCTAGGATATTCTTGGTATATTGAGAAGGGTCCTAGATAAAAATTCTAGGCATTAATTTTTGGATTAAGGGACTATGATTTATGAAAAATCCATAATAGTGGAAGTGTGTTTAAACCCTCCTAGAACCCTAATAGTGACATGATGTCATATTTATGGTTCAAAAAATATTATAATGATATAAAATGAATATAAAAAATATTGTAACATGTAGTCAACTCTCCCAAGCACCTCCAAGTGTGATTGAGTTGTTAGGTGTGTAAGTAGACCCCATAAGAAACTGCACATTTATTAGAGTTGATGAAGTTAATGTTTTAAAATGGATGGAGGATGAATATTGAGACTAATTTTTCATGTCCATCAAGTTTTTAGAAAAAATATATCCCTCAAATGTGATAAACTAGTTGTCCAAGTTAGCTAGTCACTAATAGGCTTAATGGTGGAAATAATGAAAAACCTAGGTAACAGTGAGAAGATGATTAGGAATGTGTTATCATGGAATAGTGATTAAAAAAATTAAATGGAAGTGTTTTTTATGAAAATAAGACATGCTCATTTTTGGTATAATTTTTGGAGGTTAGTGATTAAAGTGAAAACGTGTCTCACAAGTTGAGTTGTCTAGTTCACATGAGATAGTGCGATACAAGGTAATGAGACTGGTCTACAAGATCAATATTCCCATTTGATGATATTATATTTATATCTAAGAATGGTATAATCATATAATAATATCATTTACATGAATAATAATTCTCTAAAAATGGGCATAGAGGTGTTGAAGGTATTGTCACCATGATTGTGATTTAAGGTAAACAGGTAGTTCTCAGTGGGTTATTTATAAAGAAGGGTTTAAGTCATTTTACCCTAAGTTGTAAATTATAATGATATTGATGAAGTTTTTTAGGTCTTTGATGTTTTTTAATATATAATTTTTTATCATGATTATGTGAATAAATTGTGTATATGCTTTAGTTTTATTTGGTAGACTTTTTGTAAGTTCATGGGCCTAATTGTGAATAGTATTAATGGTGTGCTTAAATTGGTGGTTGGAGCTATAAAGTGGCATGGACCTAATAGGATATTAGTGGGGTTATATTTAAGTTAAATATGAATTCTCCATATCATTTATAAAATTTTAAAGTGTCCCAATAATAACAAAGGGTAATGTGTACTAATGAAGGCATAATTGAATTAGGTCTCCTTCAGGCCTAAAGAAGGATTTGGTACATTTGAGCTATGTTTGACCTTATGTAATGATTTATTAATGTTTTTGTCATGTATTAAGGCCCATTTTGTTGAAAATATAAGTGTGTGAATGTGCATGGATGACCAAAAGGTGTATGATCAATAGCCTAGTATAAGAATAAGTCCTAATTATCAAGTTTATAAAGGATTGAGGTGAATTGAAGGATATATATATATATATATATATATATATTTTAAGAGATAAAGTAGGTATTTTAGATCATAATAAGGGTATATATAAAATATTATGAGAATATAATTGAAGTATTATAGATGAATATTAAGGTCATATGACCTAATCTATCTTGAAGAGAACTAGTTGAGTGAAGGAGCCTAGAAGGTAGTTTAAGAGGGATAGAAGAGAGATAAGAGTTGAAGAAGGTGATCATCATATGTTTTATGAGAAACAAGGTCTAATAAAGATTATCAAATTAATCAAGTGGCTGAGTTGGTGATGAGTCATCTAGGAGGTTGGATCTTCCTTTTAAGTTAGTGATTGTTAAAGCCTAGTTGGGTTGGTGCTTACCTAATTGGGGTTGGTGTTGTGATCTAGGAATTTGACTCAAGAGAGGATGGTTAGTATTGTGTTAATTCCAAAATGAAAATAAAATTAAACAAACACACTAATAGCATAACATCTCTAGGCCTAGACACTATGGAGAGCTTAGTTAACAAAAGCAAATGATAAACACAACTAAAAAGCAAGGAATCAAACACAAGAATTCCTTCACCTTCCTTATATGTTACAAATACCTTTGTAGTAGTGGCTTGCTCATATTATGCTCATGAAGTCCTTGTGAAGTCCTTGTAAATGGAAACTTGGATACCTCCATCTCTCTTTGGCAACTTTGGCTTATGTTTTGGCTTGGCTTGGAATCAATTTGGAATTACAACACTAGTTGATTGAAGATTTTTGGAATCAATCCTTCATTATAACTTTACACTAATTAAGCTTAGAAATGATGTTGTGAGGCTTCCTAATTATAGATTTTTGGATTTGATCAGAATCACCATCAACCATCCATCTCAAGATTGAGATATGTGGTTGAGGATTAATTCAATTTTTGAAATTAATTTTGTAATTATCTTCATATTGATATTGGAAGAAGGGTAAATTAAGAGGCATGGAGGGCATCATGAAAGGCATTGATGAGGCATGGAGGGAATGAATCCTAATATTTATGGCATTTATAACCTAGGGATCTCTTCCCAAGAAATGAGGTCACTTGATGATGTAGATATTCAATATTCATTTATAAATACAAGTAATAAAAAAGTTTCCATGGATTTATTAATTATGTCTTGATTTTAGTTAATTATCTCTTAAGCATGATTAAGCACTTTATGCACAAATTACCAAAATTAATCGTAATGCCCTATTATTCATCCTAAATTTGATTGGAAGTCACTGTCAGATGAATTGGAACTATATTCCCATTTAGAATGTTTCCAATAATAAATAACAAAGGCACAAGTATTATTCAAAAGATTTGATAGGAAAGATCAATCTAGAGCACCTAGTTGCAAAATTGGTATTTTGACTTGAAATGAATTGATCAAAGTTAGTTGGACCATAAATTTCATTGCCCCATTTTGGGATACCATAGATAAAATTAGCAGTTA
The DNA here is from genome assembly GCA_037957365.1 of Torreya grandis. Classification (NCBI taxonomy): domain Eukaryota; kingdom Viridiplantae; phylum Streptophyta; class Pinopsida; order Cupressales; family Taxaceae; genus Torreya; species Torreya grandis. Next base: position 425,189 of record JARHVA010008235.1, on the reverse strand, counting down.
AATAAATTATTTTCACATCATTTTGAATTTTTTTAGTGTTTTTAGGCCAAATTGTGCATTTTAGATGGAAACTAGACAAAAGCCTAGTTGGAGGTTATTGGTGGCTAGTTTTAGGTGTCTATAATTTTCCCCTCTTTAGGAAGATGTTAAAAACTATAGGTAAAATAATATATTTTCAAATAATGAGAGATGGTATATATGCCAAGAAGAAGATGATGAATGAATAACAAAGCCTCAAATGGTTTTCGGAAGCCTATGATGATGCCCCATTGAGGGAGTGGCCATCACATTTATTGATGGATGGTCCCTCGAAAAGACACAAGAAGAAAGGTGGAATTAACCCATGGTTGAGATTACTCCAAATAAGAAACTGCTTATATGCATTGATGTAAGAAGGATGTTGATTTGTCCAAAGGTAGTTACAATTATGAATAATAGTCAAAATAATTATTTTCCCAAAGGTGGTTATAATCATGAGGATGACCTGGATTGGCTTAAAATTGATTATGCCCCAGTTAGGGATAATTAGCAAGCATAACTCAAGGATATAACCCAAAATACAAATTAAAGATGAGTGGGCACAAAATTATGAAAGAGATGGATATAAGAATGAGATTGATCAATAAAATGATTTAGTTATATCTATCTTTGAGGAGATGCTCATATTGATTAATAATGATACAACTAGAATGATCAAATGAGTTAATTTGATCAAGGGTGGGAGGGGAGTGTTTAACAAGGTACCAAAGAGAAACTTCTATAACACCATTGATTATAGACCTTCGTGAAGCTAATTTTTGCTATAGTATGTGATGGTAGGCTTCATGATAGAACACCATGAAGACTTGGCCAAAATATGCATAAGGACTGACTTCCAATCCAATAAACTTTTGAAAATAATCCACCAATGATAAAAACCATGATGACAATATTGACGTACAAATATGGATAGACTCAAGAATAATGTTTTCAAGGAATCACCTAATGAACACATATAAATTGAGTTAAGGCAATAGTGCCAAAATCAAACAAACAAGAAAACAAACAAACAAAAAACCTAAAATAAACAAATAAATAGAAAGACTAAAAACAAAAGCAAAAGAAAGCATCCTAACAATGATAATGCCCTTGTAAGGTGGATCAATAATAACTGACTAGGCTTAAACATGATAAATATTTTTGGATTTTTGAAATATTTTAGGCATTTTGACGTATCTTAACTCATTATAGAATGATAAGATACCTACAAAAAAAATGATGAGAACATTTACCTAGGTTTCTCACAAAATAGTGAGAGTGCATGGAAAGGGGGACTGAGGTGACCTCAACATGAATTGATCATAACCCACATAGTCCCAAAATCACCTCAAGTAATAGTAATTCCATCCACACAAAAGGTGGGGAAAAACCAACTAGGTCTTAACAAGTTCTCAAATCCAACAAATGGCCAGTCAAAGAAAATAATAATGGCAAGGTGATGTGATGATGCATGGTAAACAAGTGTTTTCCCTATTTTTCACATAGATGGTTATAACTAGGATCCAATGACATAGTTCAATGATACTAATTTTACCATAGGAGGTTATAATCAGTAACAAGACTAGTGAGACACTGATTTGCCTATAGGAGGTTATAATCAGGATCACATAAACAAACTTGATAGGATGAAAGATATCTTGCCAGATCAACTATCACACTACTTTCATATAATATCATTGTAAACATGGATTGGATTGATTTTTGAAACTTGATCAGAATCTTCGTATAAAAGGTGTGGGGAGAACCAAATGATCTAAGATCAAAATAGGATTGGGTAGGATGACTAAAAATAGGCTTGGGTCAAGATAAGAATGGAATGATAGGATGGTATGATCTTGCTAAGGATAATGATGGTTTTTGATAGATTGCATAAAATGGTAAGAGAATTTCCCTCAAGTGATGGGGTGAATGGTTGGGTACTTTGACAATGGAAAATGGATATGTAACAATGGCAATGGCATGGTACATGTTTTTAACCTTGGTTTGGTTTTTTAATTTTATTATTCCTATTAATGGGGAGATGTACATCCTAATCAACAAATGATACAAAATAGAATAGTCAATCGTATTAATTTCTAGCCCACACCTTGTCATAATAAATGCTCTATCAAGAATGGCCTAGAGATTTGGTTGTTGAGAATGTTTTTTTGATCTTCATGGGTCATTGATTTTGATTCCTTCAAATGTTGAGATAACATGTTTTTATAGCCTCTATAAATGAAAGTACAACCATGGATGGTAAATAGGGAAAAATAATGGATGGTAGGTTTTACTATGAAATGAAATGGTAGATAATAATGGAATGTATAATGGTGGGGAAACAAATGAAGATTAGGACTTTCCATCACACATAATTTTGATGATGCCAAATTTGACATAATTCTAGTTATGATGGGGCCAAAGACTTGTTATCTCAATAGGACCACCAAAATTTTCTATTGTTTGATCCTAAGAGTAATTACCATCTGATTAGGCTGTATATTGAAAGCTATTTTGATTTAATCTTTGATTATGTCTTCATCAAGTAGTGAATAACTTTTGTCCTTAGCTATTAGTGCCTCAAAAAGGTTTTCACCAATGAAGTTGTCTTTATTATCCTATAGTTCCTTCAAAAATGTTTCACTAATAAACATTAGATTTTGAATTTGATTATCTTCTAGCACTTCCAAAAAATTATCACTAGAAGATGTTGAGTTCTAACTTTGATTGTCCCCTAGCACCTTCGAAAATGTTTTAGTAGGAGAGTTTTCTTCTATTACATGAATGTTGTCTTGGCCTCCTTGCTCTTATTCAACTGCTATGTCACCGTGGATGTAGTTCAACAAAGTGTGATCTTGTCAGTCCCATCGACACTTGTGCGAGATGGAATGCCAATAATTTGGCTATTTTGGTTGATGGTAATGGCTTGTATAATGGTAATGAAATGGGGAGAGGCTACACAATCCTCATAAATCATACTAGGATAACTTATGTCAAATCTAAATTACTCAAACTTAAAAACCATACAAGGATCACAAATGTATTCAAATTAATCTAAAAGGCATGTGTAGCCAATGTTGTAATAGCCATGAACATATTCTTCTTCTAAATCTGATTTTAACTCAAAGGACTCTAAATCTGATGTTGAGACTGATGTTGATTCTAATTTTGATGATAAATATGACGTCTATTCAATAATAGAACTTGAATCTAACTCTGATTCTTCATCTAATGGGTGCTCTATTACAATTACATCTTATTAAACATTTGGTTTTGGATAAATAATATCTTGTAATGGCATAATAGGCTCCATAAAGACTAGTTTGTCAAAGTGAGTCTCCTCTATAATAGGAAAAAGGTCAAGAGACAACTCCTCAAAGATTATCTTATCAATAGGAGGATCTTCAAAAATAGGTATATGGTCGAGGTAGTGATTTACCTAAAGGTAGTTATAATCATTAAGAACTAACTTAGTAAAGACTATCTCATCAGTGTGAGACTCCTCGACAACTGATATAAGATCAATAGGAAATTTGTCATAGGCTGACTTATCACAGATAGTTGATTCAATAGAAACATCTTGGATTGGTTGGTTCTCTTGTGCTTAGTTTTTAATGAGTTAGAAAATACCAATTTTGAACACAACTTAGTCTTTGAATGATTGGATTGATTGAGGTTTGGTTGGGATTAATACTGGATGAGGAATGACTCCTGGTTGAATAAGGTTAGGGCCTTGGGGAGCATGATTGATTCCATGAGCTAAAGGATAAAGCATTGAGATGGTAACGATAGGGTGGTGTGGAGCTTGATTGCTTGCATAAGCCAAAGGACTAGGTCCTAGAATGATGAAGGGGCATTATGGAGCTTGATTGCTCACATAGGCTAGAGGATGAGGTCTTTGTATAGGAAAGGTGTGACCTTTTGGTCCTAGAATAAAAATAGTATGATGTGGTGGAGCTTGATTACTGGCATAAGCCAAATCATCCAAGTCTTCCTCATAAACCATATCATCCCAATCATGAATTGGCTCATAAGTAAGTTCTTGACTATGTTATATGTACTGAATTATTAAGAAAGGGTATAGATCTATATGCCAAATAACATTATCTATAGTTGGGTCTTTAAAGTCCTCTTCACAAGCCTCTTCATACCAATCAAGTTCTTAAGTTGGATTGTAAGTTAGTTCATGACTTTGTTCCTATGAATGATTAATAGGAAGCAGATAGAAATCTATCTCAAAAACCATATTAGCATCATTTGGGTCTTGAAAAAAGCCATACAAATCATTTTATGTATCCATTCTATTGTAAGTTATATTTTATGTGATTCCACCATAATTTTAGCAAGACATATCCACATAGATGATGAAAGCTCTAAAAATAAAAGACTTAAATTTATAAAAACTCTGAAAAACTATGTCTAAAATATAAATGGTTCAAACTTGGTCTAACTTGGTCAAAGGGGTGGAGTTGTATCTCTGATATGGTTTAAAATTAGATTTTTATCTCAAAAATGATTTGTGCTAAGACTTGGCATAAAACATCCTAACATCAAACATCTAATGGTAAATATCATACACATAAAAGGTTAAGTGTCTGAATAAAAACTAACATGTCAAAGGTCTAGGTCAAAGTGTTCCAAATAAGGTCTAAACTTGAAAAGGGAAAGGATGAGTTACTAGGTATTTTGTAAAAATGTGGAGTCAAAATCTAGGATCAAACAAACAGGCATGCTAGGACTTTTGGACAAATGACATCAAAAGCTAGACTTAAAACAAAGGCTGATGTGATTTGATTTAATTTAACAAGTTTGGAAATAACTTTGACATAGACCTGGCACATAAAATCAAACATAAACATTATTATTTGGCATAAGGTATAAAACAAAATGATCTTTGAAAAAGGTTGTGTTCTCCCAAATAAAGGCACAAATAATGATGAGGATAAACATTAAACAAATAAACCATCAATAGTTTTCAATTTTGGGTAATGATTAAATAAAGTTATTTAACCCAAAAGAGAAAGATCTATGTATCATCCCAAAAAAATGAGTCTTAAACATAAATTAATCAATGTTTGGATCTAAACTTAACAAGGGTAATTGAAAACTCAATGTTGAAAATTAGGATTTGACCAAACAAGCTAGACAAGATTGGATAGCATGACGACACAAGACTAAGGTCCAAATGCTATACACAAAGTGGTTTGAAAAAAATGGTTTTGATAAAATGGTAAACAATTATTGAATAAATTATGTAGCTTAATGGTGTAATCATTCATAAATGATGTGATTGATACTATGTTTCAAAAGACTCAAAGGCTCAAAATGTTTTGACGTGATTTGGGCAGCATAATGGTACTCTCTACAACTCAACTAACACACACACAAATAAGTTTAGAAAAAATTTAAAGGCACAAGTGTGGCTTGAAATGGATAGAATAATGCCTCTTTATACAAAAGAGTTTCATATAGTTAAATTTGTTTTGACATGGCTTACGAACAAACAAACAATTTTTAGTCTCAAAGCATACCAAGAAAAAATGACCAAAATACACTAAGTATAATCATCTAAATTGTATCAAGGGTATGGAAAATTGGGGTTTAATAAAATATAAAGTCTTTGATTGTTATAGGGGAATAAATTTCACAATTAATTTCACATCAAACAACACAAAAAATAAGCACAAAAATTGGGTGACTATGGCATTTGCTAGTTGTGAAAAAGGTCTAGTCCTTTTTACAACCACTACACCTTAATATTTGCTCAATGTAGTGAAATGTCCAAATGTAGATACGCCCCATGTAAAAATCCAAAGGATCCAAATGAATTCAATTCTAGGAGGTGAAACCTTAGGTCAAAGCTTCCCTAAAGAACTTATGGGAGGTGATGAAGTCCCCCTCACAAGCCAAGATGCATAAAAATAAAGAAAACATGAAAGTAGAAAGACTTTAGGGTCATTCAAAAGGTCACCCAAAATTTGATGAGTTTTTGGGGAGATCTTTAAATGAAATTCTTTCTAAGCCTTGGACTAGGCTACTTAAAATAGGAATGGCACTTTTGATTCCAAGGGTTCCCTAAAGGGGACAAATAGAAGAACATACATGCAATATCCCTCTTCTTGCCAAATAAAAATTAGATCAAACAACTATTGCAAACAAGAATTGAAAATTTTGTTCAATTTTGAATCCAAATGAAATGTTTGGTGGTGTTCATTTGACCCCTTGGTCTTAGTTGTAAAATTTGAAAAACATTCATCAAAAACACCTAAATTCTTTGTTAAACACCAAAACGAAGTTCCTAATCAAATTTTAAGCATGAAAAAATGATTTAAACATGTTTTGAGCAAAAATATTACTTGGTCCTACAATAAAATTGTTATCATGTTCTTTAGCTTTGAAGTCTTTTAGAGTTTGAAACAAAAAACATTAAAAAATGTCTCTGGTCTATGTTTTTGGAAAAACATAGTGACTGACATCGGTCAATACCACCAACATCAATTATGACCAATCAAGATTTTATTGATCTTAGTTCTACAGACCATTGTTAGTTAACACAAGTAATAGATGACGATATTTCTACTGACATCAGTTACTATGTAAAAACTTTGGCAACCAAAAATGAAAAAATAAAGTTAGAAAATCAATTGGCAAGTGTTTTAAGAGCTTAAATAAATATTTTAAAGTTGCAAAAAGATCTCTTTTAGGTGTAGGATGCATCTAGTCCCACCGAGCATGCCATAATGTGATCTAAGAATTTGACTCAAGAGAGGATGATTAGTATTGTGTTAGTTCCAAAATAAAATAAAATAAAATAAAATAAAATAAAATAAACACACTAATAACATAATATCTCTAGGCCTAGACACTAGGGAGAGCTTATTTAACAAAATCAAATGATAAAAACAACTAAAAAGCAAGGAATCAAACACAAGAATTTCCTTCACCTTCTTTGGATGCTCCAAATGCCTTTGTAGTAGTGGCTTGCTCAGCTTGTACTCATGAAGTCCTTGGCAATGGAATCTTGGCTACCTCCATCTCTCCTTGGCACCTTTAGCTTGTGGCTTGGATTCGCTTGGAATTAATTTGGCATTATAACACTATTTAATTGAATATTTTTGGAACTAGTCTTGCATTATAACTTTGTATTAATTAATCTTATAAATGGTGTTATGAGGCCTCCTATTTATATATTTTTGGATTTGATCAGTCAACCTCAACCATCCATCTCAAGATTGAGATGTGTGGTTGAGGATTAATTCAATTTTTGGAATTAATCTTGTAATTATCCTCATCATTATATTAGAATAATGGGAAATTAAGAGGCATGGAGGACATCATGGAAGGCATTGATGAGGCACGGAGGGCATGAATTCTAATATTTATGGCATTTATGGCATATGGATGTCTTATCAATAAATGAGGTCACTTGATGATGTAGATATTCAATATTCATTTCTAAAAACAATTATTAAACAAGTTTCCATGGATTTATTAATTAGGCCTTGATTTGGGTTAATTATCTCTTAAGCATGATTAAGCACTTTATGCACAAATTACAAAAATTGATAAGAATGCCCTGTTATTGGTCCTAAATTTGACTAGATTTGAATTGGAAGTCATTGTCAAATGAATTGGAACCATATTCCCATTTATAATGTTTAAAATCAAAAATAACAAAGGCACAAGTCTTGTACAAAATTTTTGATAGGAAAGATCAATCCAGAGCACCTAGGTGTAAAATTAGCATTTTTACTTGAAATGAACTTATCAAAGTTATCTAGCCCATAAATTGCATTACCCAATTTAGGGATACCCTAGCCAAAATTATCACTTAAATATATTAGTTTCACAACATTTTTCATGTTTTAGTGTTTTTAGGCCAAATTATGCATTTTAGATGGAAACTAGCCAAAAGCCTAGTTGGAGGTTATCGGTGCCCAGTTTTAGATGTCTACATGTGCTCCATATGGAGTTGGTGTTCCACAAAATTATTATATTTTCAATTTTATGACTATATTCTATTTACAAGGATCAGTGGGTTTTCTTACCTTTTAGGGTTTCCCACTCATATACATCTTTTTTTGTTTTGCTCATGTGAATGACTCTTTCTGTATTATTATATCTTTATGTTGTCTTGATGTTTCAAGGAATGTTAAAGTAAATGTTAAATAAATTTTTAAGAGATTGATTCACCCCCCTTATTCATTGTTTTTCCAACAATATATAAAAGGAAAGTCTACATATATATGAAAATTTATTTATAGACATACTATAAATAGAAAGTGTTGTGATAACTATAAATGATCTTGGTCATCATAGAATAGACCAATAAGTCATTATAATGCCTTAGAAATGATCTCTAAATGAGTACATAGTATAAAATGGAATTTATCATCTTGGGATGTACCTATTAATAATCAAAATTCCATTGAAAATCTTCCCAAATGAGTTTATTTCTATTTTATTGTAATGAAATTCCTAAAATTATAGAAAATTACATTTAGATACAATCTATAAATGAAAAGTCTATTTATAGAAACACTATATATGGTATGTATTTTGAGGTAATGTTTTAGGCTATAAATTCACCCTTATCAGAGAGTTTTTTAGGCTCTCTCACTCCCAGCTACAATATTAGATCAACCTCAAGCTGTGGGTATCTTGTAGTGAAGTTGAACCTCTAGAATTTTTAATGAGGCTAGCTCCTAAAATGCTTCATCTTGGTTGTTTCCCACAATATAATTTACTACTAAATAAGGAAAAGAGAAGATAAATATAACATGAAAGGGAAATCTAAGCTAAGGATGGTGATGCACCAAAATATGAAATGATCCACTTTTAGCCTGGAAACCTTAACAAATACTAATGAACCTAACAAAGACATAGACTATTCTGATCCTATCTCAAGGCCATTACCATAATTATTTTATGAGGAGGTCGAATGGAAACCTTAAAATTTAAAGGATAGAAAGAAATAGGTCTATGAGAGACACTATAAACTTATGACACTTCAAGAAGGCAAGAATGTCTAACACTTCACACGACCTGTAAGGAACCAAAAGAATTAAAGAAAGGGGTGTGGAGGGTTCATAGATGATTAAAAGAGACATAAATTCTATAAGTTAAAACTTTAATAATGCACACTTCACTTCAAACTAGAATCAAAAAATTTATCTTATTGCTTCAAGAGAGTGTTTACAAGGTGATTTCGATAGATTGACTCTATCACCAATTAATGGATGCTTTTTTAGACTCAAAAGCCTCTATATATAACAAAAAATCATGAGAGAAGAAAGGGCTTGCATGAGAAAATATAGAGAGGGGTCATAAATGGTTGAAACAACTACTATTATCCTTAAGCTCTTTTGCATTCAAATCATACAATTGCCCTGACCATGAGATAAACCATCCTAAATCATCATAAATCTACTTGAGCCCCTCGTGCATTCAAGTCTCCCTTTGTAGAGGTGAGAGAACCATGTTGAAGGTAGATGCATGTATTTTCCAAGTGTGAATGATCTGATCTTTGCATTAAAAACTTGGTGTGTTCCTTCACTTTGCATGTCCTACATGTATAAGGATGAAATAACCATATCTTTGAATTTAGACCAAGCCATATTACTTCTACGTTGAGTGACTATTTTTCAGAGATGATGACCATGTCAAAGGATGAGGACCTCTTCATTAATTTCACCTACCAACTCCTACTTTGAAACTTAGACCATATCTTTACTATAGATGGAAAACCAATCTAAGGATATTGGTTTTCTTGTATCCATTTATGTCAATTTAAGTTCATACAAATACAAATGGCTACTTGCAAGGTTCATATTTTGACATTTGTGGGACCGTCATGAGATATTTAAATCCTAATGGCTATTTACTAGGCTTGAACTATAACACTAGTGCAAACATCATGTTTCCTTTGGAAACTTTTCTATGGGCCTTTTTCTTTTTAACAATTTGCTTAAACAATTTCCGTAGACCTTTTTCTCAAAGGAATTAAACTTTGGAATTTTTGAGAATGACCTTTCAGATTTTGAAAAGTCCTTTGGTGAAGTATCCTTTATAAATCAAAATTATCTTTTGGCCACTTCAAAAATTTCCCCTTTCCAAAGGGAAATTACCCCTCAAAACTTTTGCTAATGTCCTTTGGTTATTTGAAATGAACTATCAATTTTTTTAAAAAAGACCCTTTGAACAAATTTGCTTCAACGACTTTCTTGAAAGAAAAGTCGTCGGGACTTTTGCAAAGGTCCACTTCATACAAATATACCCTTCAAAATTGTTGCATAAGACACTTGGGCATAGAAATGAATCTTCAAAAAAAGAGTTTTGGCATTTCTTCCCAAAGGAATTCCTTTAGAATTTTTTCCTTTAGATTTTTGAAAAGAATCCTTCAAGCTTTTGACTTTGGGATAAAAGTTCCAAAAGAAATTTACCTTTGGAAAAATTGTCTTGGATAATTTTCTCAAAGGAAATGTTTCCTTTAGAACATTCCTTTTAGATATTCATTTTGGAAAAAAATTTCAAAGGAATTTTACCTTAGGGAAAAATTGTCTTGGATAATTTTCTCGAAGGAAAAGTGCCCTTTGGAGAATTCCTTCGGGATTTTGAAAAAAAAAACCTTTCCAAAAGGACCATACCCTTTATATTTTTTAAATAGACCATTGTATCTTTAAAAAGGACCTTCCCAAAAGAAAAATAGACCTTCAAAATTTTTAGAAATCCTTTTTTCGAAGGGAAAGGATCCTCTGGGTTTTCAAAATGGACTCTTTTGTCAATAAAAGTACCCTTTGGCTTGTTAAAAAATACCATTTCTTCAAAATAACACCTTTGGGGAATTGAAAAGTACCTTTAAAAAATTATTTCAGATAAAAGGTTTGAAACAATTTCTTTCACTTAGTCTCCATAAAAATTCAAAAAGAATGAATAAGTAAAGACTTAGCCAAATAAGAGATTTTGCACTTAGCCCTTTTAGTCTATGGGATCTTCTAGGTTTGTGCCTAAACCTATGAAGGCTTGATTTTGTGAAGGTTGAGAAATGACCCTCCATCTTTGCCACATTGAGCCTACTTCAAAGCCTTGGTATGTGGGCCAAAAATTGGCCAACATTTCTACTGACTCACAAGGAAGCATGCTTGTTATGCTTGAGAACCCAAACCACTTTCCTTGTCTAGTAATTTGGGCATGGAGTCATTAGCCTCTACAACTAAGCTAGTTTGAAACTAGATACAAGTTTAAACATTTTTGTAATTTCTTCCTGAAGTAACAAGGACAACAAAAATGAAACAAACACTATGCCTAATGCAGTTAAGGAAGGGAAACACACAACTGAAAAGATGTGCACAAGGCACTTAAGAGAAAACATAAAAACTATATAAAATATACAATATATACAATGGTTCTAAACTCTTATAATAACAAGGCTTTATACAAATCCCATTGACTGGGATGGGTAGTATCTCTCCATCTAGTTGGGCTAGCTGAAAAGCATTATGTTATTTGCATCTGTGGATCAAATAAGGACTACTCTACAAGCTATCAAATTTGGTATGGTTATCTAGCTTGGCATTATCTGAATCCCACTTGAGGACTAGATCCCCTTCCTTGAAGTCTCTTATTATTTCTCTCTTGTTGAAAGCTTTCTTTATTTTAGCTTGATGTGACTCTAGTGTTTTCATTGTAAGGTATCTCATTTCTTCAAGCTCCATGAGTTTTATCAATCTCAAATGTATGGGCTCATATTCCATCAACTCGAACTGATGGGATAGTTATAATGTAGGTATCTCAAGATAAATGGGTAACTTGGCCTCCTCTTCATATAATAATACATATGGAAAATTATCAATGGTAGATTTGAGAGTCACCCTGTCAGCCCACAAGGTTGTCTTTAGTTTAATATGTCATGTCCTCTAATTCTCTTCCATAGTTCTCTTGATAATTCTTAGAAAAATTTTATTTGTGGACTCATCCAATCCATTTCCTTGAGGATAATAGTTGTAATAGGTGATGAGGTAGATGCTGATTAACTCATTTTTAGACCAAGGAATACTAATGCATTATCAAAAATGATAGTGGATGGAAAACCAAACCTAGTCACAGTGTTGTCATAGAAGTCTAGGATTGTACCTTCATTATCTTCATTCATTGCAATGGATTCCACCCACTTGGCAAATCAGTTGGTTATAGTAAGTACCCATCTACACCCTGAACTTGATGGAGGGTCGATCTTTCTTATGAAATCTAGCCTCCATTGCATGAAGGGTTACTCTACCTGAATTGGGTTGAGAGGAAAGGCTGTAAATATTTTCTTACCAATAAATAAAGTAAACTTTTTAAACTTTATTACCCATGCATATGCATCTTTGAAGAGGTTAGGATATTAATAACCAACCCTCATTATCTTTTTTGTTGTGGTTCTAGGTGCAAAATGACCTCTTGTATGTCCATCATGAAATTACTCTAAAATCTTGGTCACCTAGTCACTATCTATATACCTAAGGAGTAGCCCATTTAGGTATCTTATAAAAAGAGTACCACCTAATAATGCATAAACTATGGATTTAATTTTGAAATACCTTCTTTTTGCCTTATCTAGACCCTGAGGGCATTCTCATGTTCACAAAAAATTTGCCATATCATGGAGCCAGCTCTTAGGAAGTAGAGGTGCCTCCAACTGTGAGTTGTCTTGTATCACCATGGAAACTTGTTTATCCTCATGAAGGTCATAAAACATATGCTCACACAAGCCTTTACCTCTTACTAGCTTAATGAATTTGATCTCCACATCATACTTTGTGACCTTGGTAATCTAACCTGCTCTCTTCTCATTCAAGTCTTTGTTAAGAAGGAAGTCTCTGACTCTAGGATGACACACCATAAGATATATTTTTCTATTGGAGAGTATTATCCTAAAAATTTTAAGGCTTCTTACCACAATAAGGACTTTTTTTCTACTAAAGTATACCTCACCTCATACCCCTCAAGCCCCTTATTGAAAAATGTTATTGGCTACACAAGTCCTTCACCATTATTTTGCTTCAACATAGCTGATATATTCTCAACATTGGCAAAGGCATATAATATGAAATCCCTTGAGAAATCAAGATTCATGAGTGTGGATGCTTGGGTAATGGCCTACTTGATAGCCTTAAATGTTGATTTACCTTTATTTGACCAAGTGAACACTTGGTTATTCTTAGGCATAGTAGTGATGGGATTATCCAAGTTTGAAAAACAAATTATAAACCTTCTCATGAAATTTATTTTCCCAAGGAAACTTTGGATTCCTTTCTTATGCTTAGGTAAGGATAAGGACAAGACAACCCTTCCTTTGAATAATGTGACCCAATAACTTACCTTCATGCATGGTTAACACACACTTATTGGGATTCAAAGAGATCCCATACTCTCTGCATCTCTCAAAGATCATCCTTAGGTAGTCCATGTGTTCATTGGCATCGTTGGAGAAAAATATGATGTCATCTAAGTAGACCAGTACCATTTGAATTAGTAGTCCTTGAAAAGGAATGTCCATGGCCTTTTGTAAATTTACCCCAACATTTGATAATCCAAAAGGAATCTTTTGGTATACATACATGCCCCACTTGGTGGTGAAGGAAATATTGTACTTATCTTATTTCTTTACTAATACTTGGTTGTAACATGAATATCCATCCAAAAGAGAAAAATATTCTAAACTTGTAACTATTTAAAGAAGTTGCTCCATGGATGGTAGAGGGTAATGGTCCTTCAAGGAGATCCTATTCAAATATTTAAAGTCAACACATAGCCTAATCTTCCCACTCTTTTTCCTTATAGGCACTAAATTAGCTAAATGAGAAAGATGATATTTTATTCAATTAACTTGGTTATCTCTCTCCTCATAAGCTCTTATATTTTTAGCATTAATGGGCCTTTTTTTTTCCCTCATAGGTTTAACATTGACCTCCAGTTCTATATTATGTTAGGCTAGCTTAGGATCAAATCCTCTCAGATCACTATATTCCCATGTAAATATGTCTAAATATTCCTTACAAAGTTTGATGAAATCATGCCTTTATACTGCATTGCTTACCTTCCCAAGATTGAGGAGCTTGTCCTTTGAAAATAAGGACTCTTTCATAGTTCTCCTCATCAGTTGACATTACAGCTTTGTCTTTCTTCATATGGTCTCCCTCATGGAAACAATTTTAGGGTGACTAGCACTTTATGAAGTTTTTTAGACCTTAGTTGAAAAATTTGATCCTCATACTCATGTTGAAATGTACCTTGGTTCATTAAGAAAAAATATACTTCCTACTGTAAGAAACAATCAATTTGTTTATCATTTTTGAAGAATTGATAATGGACTTCATTATCTGGTACTGATGGCCTCACCACCACCTTGACATGTGGCTAAACCTTGGCCTCTTTAGCTTACTTAGAATAACAAATTGGGCTTTCACAGTTGCCAACCTGTCAACATGCTAATTTTGGTTCCTTGGAATATCTTGAATGTTAAAGGCTTTAAAATATTCAATTAAGTCCCATACTATATTTTCATAGGACCTCATCAAATGACTCTTCATAATGTTCAGGTGCTTGACTTGCTTCACTATAAGTTCATTATCTCCATATGCTTACAATTACTTGATGCCTCTCTTAATGGACCATTGGAGACCATGGATTAGGCCTTCGTATTCTATTTCATTAGAGGAGAAACTAAAATGGAACTTATAAGAAGAAAAATACTTATCATTTGAAGGGGAAACCAACATTACCCCTGTACCTACTCCATTTTTGCTCCTTGAACCATCAAAGAACAACTTCCACATACCATTGAGTCTTCTTTAGGTCCAATGAGGGAAAGCATGAGTTGATTTTATTCATGTAGCAAATAGACACCCGTGTTCCTTTCTTTAACACCTTCCAAAGGGTTAAGAAATTAATTATCCCCCCATAGCTCATCCAAAAATAAGTTTAGAATCTCCTCAGGATAAGTATTCAATTCTTAACCAATTGTAGATTTATCCTCATCAAGGATAGTATAATTGAGGTTTATTCTATCTAACTAATGGGGCTCAATGTGAAATTATGCCATGGGATCAACCTTGATTGATACCTTAGTCCCATACCTTGTCATGAATGCCATGTATGACCAATCTATTATGAGATAGCCTCCTATCATTGGTATGAATTATCTATATAAGCATAGAGCAAAATGAGGATGCACCTATAGAATCCACACATCTTGAGCCACTAAAACACTAAGACAAGCATGTAGGGTCAAGATGAGACCTCTAATAGTACCATCTAGTTTGGTGGAAGATCCATCAAGCTATAAAAATCCATTAGATTAAGGTTTATACTTTAAACCAAGCTGGTCTGTTATTTAATTTGGCATCATTGAAGTACTTGGTCCATCGTCTACCATGTAGTTATGTACCAAGGAGTCACCAATGATTAACGAAATATAGAATGGAAGAGGTTTGACCACCTTACTTGATCCTTCTCCTATAGGACCTTGGGTTGCATTGGTGAGGACCTAAGTTTCTTTGCTTGGTTATTTACCTATAGTTGTTGTAATAGCTATCTTAGACAAACCTTCTTGAAGGATATCCACTTGACCAGGCAGGGAAAGCATGTACAACATTAGTATACTCACATTAGATTTATTTATCTATTTAATAATGTTGATTGGTAGACCACCAACCTTAACTTGTGTTTTTGGAGCCATTACTATTGTTTGTTGAATTTTTGGGTTTTGTGGATCAAAATGGGTCCCTTGATTCTAATATTTAGGTGTCAGGAAAATAAGAGTGATAATAGACTCATTAGGCTTAGACAATGAAAGAGTAATGACAAGAGGTTCTTCAACCACCTCTTGATTAACATATATATTCCTTATTTTGAACCTTGTATTAGCTACCACTGAAATGTATGCTTGGCTAGATCTAGCTTATTGATTGGACATGTAGAAATCTTCAGCCTCATAGATGAATATTATAACATCTAGCTAGTTTGGTACCTAATCATATCCTTGGTCTTATTAATACTATCCTAGTTTTGTCATCATGGGGATTTTTATGTTTTGAGCCATTAATTCTTGGTTTTATCCATAATCAATAGCATACTACCATTAGTCATTAAAATCCTAATTAAAACCATTAGTTAGGATAATAGATTACCTAAATTATTGATCCCAAGGTATGGTCCCTTCAGCCTCATGAGCCATATTATTTTGAATAGGAACCAAGAATTTGAAAGAGCTTATGGAATTTGGGTTATAACTTCTCTACTTATTATAGCTAGGTTATCCTTTCCCTTCCTCATGGTTCTAGTTTTGGGAATTTCCCTTGAAGGGTGGTCTATTCCCTTGATAAAATTATTGTTAAGGTTGATATGGTGCTTGATAAGGTATATTAAACTAATTTTTCTACAATTTAAAATTTACCACATCATTTCCCAAGGATTAGAGCATGCTCTTAAGTTCTAGGTAGTTTTTTTGCTCTTGAGAATCACTTGATCCACTACTGAAGGCCTTTTCCTGCTTAGGTGAAGGTATATCAGCAATTCTTGGAGTTAGAAGAATAACATCAAGTGGGGAACTAACCACAAGGAGGTGGTATAATTTTAGGGAAAAGAGGCATTGGGGGTCTAGGAGTAAGCTTGACAGTCTAAACTAATAAATTTTGTGCTTTAATAGCCACCTCATAAGCATTAGGCAATATGTCCCCTTCCATGGATTGGATTATTATAGCTATTTTTCTATTTAGAGCCTTAAAATAATATAGGAATGCAAAGTTAGGGGATGGTCTAACAGAGGCTAGAATTTTGTCCCAAGCTTTTTGGAATCTTGTGTTGAAGTCTTGCATGACTTCATGGGGGGCTCTCTTGATTGTGGTAAGCTATTCTGCTAGTGAAAAATGGTTACTCTTGTCTACAAATCTATTACACAAGGCCACTCTTAGCTAATTCCATAATTGAATAGAATTGGGAGCTAAGCTTCTATACCAATCTAAAGCTTTTCCCTTAATGGATAAAACTAACAATCTAATAGCTATATTTTCTATAATGACATTGTAGATATTACAAAAATTAGCTATGTCATTGATGTGTTCAGGAGGGGTTATGGCTTAGTCTCCTATAAAATATGGGATGATTTTGAGATATTTTGAGAGTTTCTACTAGCATAGGATTATATGTGACAGATTCAGAGGAATTTATCCATTAAAGCTTACAAAAGATCTTTGGGGAATCATGGTAATAGGGGAAACTATCAAAAGGTTGCTTGCAAGGGTAAGCCTCTAGATTGGGTTAGGAAAAGGTTTTCTTAAATATGGTATAATATTGAGAAACTTTAATATTTTGGTTGGATTTAAGGGGAGTTCAACAAAATCAAAAGGAATACCATTAGAAGCTGATCTTGTAATCACCTTTGGCATGAAAGATAGTTACTTTTATGCACCATATTGTTGAGTGTTCTTTGGAGTTGATAGATACTAAAATATGAAAGCTATAACTACTACAAATTGATCAAAATAGCATCAAAATTGACCAATCTTCCTTAAAATTGGTCCCACTAGGCATGTTAGAAACTATTGTAGGCTAGAAATGCACCCTTTTTGGAGAGTTTTGTAGGCTCTGTCACTCCTAGCTACAATATTGGAACAACTGTAGGATGTGGGTATCCTGTAGTGAAGTTAAAAATCTAAGATTTTTAATGAGGCTAACTCCTCAGATGCTTCACTTTGGCTATTTCTCACACTATAATCTACTACTAATGAAGGAAAAGAGAAGAAAAAGATAACATGAAATGGAAATCTAAGCTAAGGATGGTGATGCACCAAAATATGAAATGATCCACTTTTATCCTAGAAACCTTAACAAATACTAATGAACCTAACCAAGACATAGACTATTTTGATCCTATCTTAAGGCCACAGCATAAGAATTTTGTGTGGAGGTCAAAGGGAAATCCTGCAATTTTAAGGACATAAAGAAATAGGTCTGTGTGAGACACTATAAATTTGTGACACTTTAAGAAGGAACCAATGTCTAACACTTCACACAACCTAAAATTAACCAAAATAATTGAATAAAGGGGCATGGAGGGTTCATAAATGATGAAAAGGGATATACATTCTCCAAGTTAAAACTCTAATAATGCACACTTCACTTCAAACTAGAATCAAAAAGTTTATCTTATTACTTCAAGAGAGTGTTTAGAAGGTGATTTTGATATAGTAATTCTATCTCTAGTTAAGGGATCCTTTATTAGACTCAAAAACCTCTATATTTAGTAAAAAAAGGAAGACATAAGAAGGCTCTTATATGAGAAAATGGAGAGGGGGGTCATAAATGGCTATAACCACCACTATTATCCTTCATATCTTTTATGTTAAAAGCATGTAACTACCTTGACCATGAGATAAACTATCAAATATAATCACAAATATCCTCGATCCCCTCATGCATTCAATTCTCCCTTTTTAGAGCTGAGATAGCCATGTTGAAGGTAGCTGCATGTCTCCACCAAGTGTGAATGATTTGATATTTGCATTAAAAAACTTGGCATGTTCCTTCACTTTGAAAGTCCTATATGTCTAAGGCTTAAATCTTCTTATCTTTGAATCTATACCAAGCCATGTTGCTTCTACATTGATTAGTTTTTTGTCAGAGATGATGGCCATGTCAAAGGATGAAGACCTCTTCATTAATTACACCTACCAGCTCCTACTTTAAAACCTAGACCAAATATTTCCTATAGATAGAAAACCAATCTAAGGATATTGATTTTACTATATCATTTATGTCGATGTAATTTTATATAAACCCAAATAACTACTTGCGGGGTTTATATTTTGACATTTACGGACCTATCATGAGATATTTGAATCTTAATGGCTATTTGCTGAGCTTAAAATTTGACACTGGCATGAATGTCATGTTTCCTTTAGACACTTTATTTTGGGCCTTTTTCTTTTAGACAATTTAATTAAATAATTTTTTTAGACCTTTTTCCTAAAGAAATTAAAATTTGGACATTTTGAGAATGACACTTCATATTTTGAAAAGTCCTTTGGTGAAGTGTCATTTTTGAAGGAAAAGTATCTTTAAGCCAATTCAAAAATGCCCCTTTCCAAAGGGAAAGTACCTTTAAGAACTTTTACTAATGTCCTTTGGTTATTTAAAATAAACCACCTACTTTTTTGGAAAAGACCCTTCGAACAAATTTAATTTGGCCACTCTCCCAAAAGAGAAGTCTTTGGGACTTTTGCAAAAGTCCACTTCCTCAAAAGATACCCTTTGGAATTTATACATAAGACACTTTGGCATGGAAATGACTCTTTGAAAAAAGTGTTTTGGCCCTTCTTCTCGAAGGAATTACTTCAAAAAAATTTCATTAAAATTTTTGAAAAAAATCCTTCTTGTTTTTTACTTTGGGACAAAAGTTCTGAAAGAAAATTGCCTTCAAAAATATTGTCTTGGACAATTTTCTTGGAGGAAATGTGTCCTTTAGAACATTCCTTTGGGATATTCATTTTGAATAAAATTCTGAAGGAATTTTTCCTTAGGGGAAAATTATCTCAAATAACTTTCTTGTAGGAAAAGTGCCCTTTGGAAAATTCCTTTAGGCTTTTGAAAAGAAACCTTTCCAAAAGGAACATACCCTTTTGATTTTTTAAATAGACCATTAGTTCTTTAAAAAAGACCTTCTCAAAATAAAAATGGACCTTTAGAATTTCAATAATTCCTTTTTTTGAAGGGAAAGGATCCTTTGGGTTTTCAAAATAGACTCTTTTGCCAAGAAAAGTGCCCTTTGGCTTGCTGAAAAAGACCATTTCTTTGGAAAAAATACCTTTGGGGAGTTGAGAAGTACCTTTTAGAAATTATTTCAGATAAAAAGTCTAATATAATTTCTTTCACTTAGTCTCCATACAAATTCTAAAAGAATTAACAAGTAAAGACTTAGCTGAATAAGAGATTTTTCACTTAGCCCTTTTAGTCTTCGAGATATTCTAGGTTTGTGCCTAAACCTGTGAAGGCTTGATTCTATGAAGGATGAGAAACCATGAAGACTTACTCAAAACCTTCATCTTTGCCACATTAAGCCTGCTTCAAAACCTTGGTATGTAGGCCAAAAATTGGCCAAAAAGTACCTAAAAATGGCATTAATCACCTTGGGATGTACCAGTTAATTATCAAAACTCCCTTTAAAATATTCCTAAGAGATATAATTAAATCTTTTTTTTCATCTATAATTTTTAAAATCTTGATAAATGGAGTTTTTGTGATTCTTGTATTGAAATATTTTTTCAAGAGGAGTAAAGTTGCCTAGCTTACTTTCTTAGTTGAATTTAATTTATTTTACATGGATGTGATTTGGCCACGTAATTTTGACCCCATTATTGAAGTCGAAGTACTTATTTGTTGGCCAAAATTTTTAACCCTGACTATACATTTAAATATTACAGCTTGTTGTCATGAGTGAAAAATTAATAATTATATATTGGTATGGTGTATAATACTTATGCCCTTACATAACCATAATTTAGATAAGCACACACAATCCTTTATGAAGAGGTCATTGAGTTACTAGGTACAGTTTTTTGTCACTTATTTTAATTACCATTTTGGGGTCAAATTTATCTCCAAATATTAGTTTGTAAATTTAAGAAAGGTGACTTTCTCTGACAAGTATCTGAGTTGGTAAATTAAATTATCTCAAAGGTATTCCAGAGGGCTAAAAATTAAGGAGTCAAATCCATATTAAATAGTTTAATCATGTAAATTAATAAATATAAATAATTTTTTTAATAAGAATAATTATAATAGATGATAAAAGTTTGTAAATATTTTTATATTTATAAATTGTTTATTATTTATTTTTAAATCTTTAAATATTTTTCTTAAATAATGTATGTTTAAATGTTTATGTTTAAATAGATAAATATATTTTTTAAATAATTTTATATGTAACTTTCTATATAAACTTTTCAATTATTATATAATTAAAAATTCCCACGTACTTCAAAATTAGGGTTAATTTTATCTTTTTTATCTTTCCCTATTTTTTCTTTTAGTTTTTTTTGTTATCCTTTTAGAAGGCCAAAAAAATCTACCTTATGGACTATTAGGTTTACTATGGTATTAGTGGTGGAAGCATTGACCCCATTTTTTACTATCCTTTTTGTAGGTCTTTGTCACGTATTTAATCTATTTAATGTACTATTTTACTATATCTAAAATGTGTGATTTATTTGGCTTAGCATGGCCCTTTAATTCATTATTTACCACTTTAAGTTATGAAATCACTAAGATTGAAATAGACTTGGATTTTTGTTATGAAATGGATGAGTTAATGAAATCGTATAGATTATGATTGTTTATCACTTGTATTCAATAGGAACCCAAATGGTGAATGTGAGGGGAAATATGACATTATTTATTAATTGTAATCAAATAATTATAGTAAACAAGTGTCATGATATGAGAGGGTTTTAATGGTTCCATGTTGTCTCTATCTCCTCACATCATTCATTTTTTGGCTCTATTTAGGATACTGTGAATTTTTTTAAATTTCAAACTAAGTTGAAAAGTAATTTTTTTGCCTATTCTAGGTTATTACTATTTGTGGTGACAAAATTTTCCCTCATGCTTCATCATAAAATTTAATAAATGAGTGACTGAATAACACTTATCATTAGGATTAGTCTCTCATGGCATGGATTTTAAGTATTTTAAATTAGTCATATCACATGTTTGAGAGGCTTTTTTGATTTTGTATAATCAGAGTGACCCCTTTTGGGAAATCTACATCACTCATCCAATTTTTATATGAATCACCCATAACCCTTATGTTTGTCATGTATCATAACCTTTATTTCCTTCCTTATAAAATGGGAAATAGTGAATCCTTTACATGTGAGGAGGAGAGTCTAAAATTAGTTAATCCTTAAATAACTCCTAGTGTTAGGATTTATCCCTCATGGCATGAATTTTGAGAATTATAAATTAGTCATATCACATGCATAAGAGGGGTTTCTAATTTTATATAATAAGAGTGACCCATTTAGTGAGATTCACATCACTCATCCAATGTTTATGTGAATCAACAATAACCCCTTCATTTGCCATGTGATTAGTCTCTTTATTTCCTTCCTTATACACGTGGGAAATAATGAATTCTTTAAATGTGAGGAGGAAATAGTGAATCTTTTGAATGTGAGGATATTTTGTCCCTCATGGCATGGATTTTGAGAATTTTAAATTAGTAATGTCACACTGTTCATCTCTCTCTCCATTAGAACCTATGTAGAATTGGAAATTTAGCTATGCAGTAGAAGAAGAAGTCAGAGGTAGAGTCTATAGATAAACTCATGATAGGTGACAAAGATAGGGATTTGTTTGAAGCTAAGGGATAGATAAAATTATTACATAAGTTCCAAGGATTTGATGAAACACTTTTCAAGGATTAACTCCTCCATTTGAAAAATAAATCCACCATAGTGAAGGTTATTTAACTTGTAGTCAATATTCAGGTGATTAGTGAAATATAAAGAATTCTATATGAAGGTGTTAGGATAGTAGGAAGGTATTCATTCAATTATCTCATCAATATTTTTCATGAATAATGGGATGCTCTTATAGAGTGTATTCAAGATCACACTTGAAAGGCCAAGGGCATAAGTAGAGAAATCTTGTTAGAGCCATGGAAATATATAGCCTAGTAAATAATTAAGTACTTGACTTATGATGGGTAATGTAGTGTGTTAGTATGTGATATGATGAAAATACTAATTCAATTGAGGCATGATCTAAACAAACCCCAACACAATAAATTTACCATCATATTTGGTAAAAGATATTTATATTATGGATATGAAATATGTCAATAGTTCAACCACCATCATGGTTTGATACACTTAATTATTCAACACCATTTTCATAAGAAGGATAATTGAGAAGTAACATAGACTAATTTTTTTCAAACCATAGATAAAAAATAGCTATGTACTATCAAAGGATCACTTCAAGAAGCCTCTAATTCTAATCTTAGGGATCAAAAGAAGGATTTTCTTTCTAAGATAGTCACTCTAGAATAAACAAAGAGAAAAAGGTAAAACTCAATGGTTGATCACATAGACATGAAGTTCCTCTTATTGAGATTGAGTAGCCACAACCTAAACTAAGACTAAAGCCTAGATCTTATCGCATTAGCTTCATACTTTCTCTAGAGCCTATAGGGTGTCAAGAACCCATAACTATCACAGATGAAGATCCTGAATCAAAATATTTCCAACTATAATATGTATAGAGGTACTTCATGAGGAAGAGAGGAACACCAAAAAAAATTTCACTCATACACTTCAGTCTAATAGGAAAATATGGTGTTGTTGTTGATGATGAAAGGGATACTATAAAAGCGCTTGACAGTCTACATAAAGAGACTCCTTCTAGTCTTATACCTAATAGAGAAGAGGAAGAAACTTATCTCCAATAAGATGCCTTTGATGAAGTTGATCCATCATTCACTTAAACCCATCCACATTATTCATCATAGTCACATATTGACAAAGGCAAAGCTCCTATGATCAGTGAAGAAGCACAACCATCCAATTTACCTAAGGAGGAAAGATTACATCATGCTCTTGCCTTGTCAAAACTAGAAGCTATATTCAAGCAACAAGTAGAAGACATTTATTCTCTAGTATCTTCATTACAAATTTTAATTCTAACTCATTATTACTTTGAACTAGAGAAAGTTTTAAGTGGCATTCCTTGGCAAATAATGTTGAAATAGTATTAATCAAAAAGAAAGTAAATGAATTTGAGGATGAGATTTTAATGCTATGTAGTTACATGAAAGAGATATAAGAATAAAAAATGTCACTTAGGAAATATATAATTAGGTTTAACCGCAACAAAGATCCTTGGTGAGAGCAATAGATGTAGTGTCTCAAACAGTCCCTATTAGATCCAAAGTAGACCAAGACTGTCAAAACCTTGTGTCTTATTATGATATCAATATTTATTTGGATTAGACCTATTTATATATTAGGGAATTGAAATAATAAAATAAAATTCTTAAAAATAGAATAAGAAATTGTAATAAAATGTCACACAAGCACAATTGTAAACTCAACAATTTAAACATACCCTCCAACTCACCTATCAGTTAGGAGAGAAGATTTTAGCTTGTAGATGCCATTCAATTTCTTAAAATTTGGTTTTTCATGATTAATTCTACATATGGTAACTCCTTAAGGTCTCTGGTGGATTTCCTCTTGAAATTAATACTCTTGAATAGTTTTTGGAAGTCTACAATAACAGTACCCTAGACAATTAATATTTGATGTGTGAGTTTTATCTGTGTGGTATTATTAGGGGGAATAAAAATGGATTTTTGGTAAATATTTTTGTTGGATAAATTTATTTGAGATCCCTCCTTTCAACTTAAATACATTAAATTGCATGGGATGAGTGAACTAATGATTATTTGAATATAGTAAAAGAAGTAGGCCTATGCATCAGGCCTTAATTCCATAGTGCCAAAGAGATTTTTAACCAATTTAGGAGATATTCATTTCAAAGGCTAGAGGTTCATGATCATCACTTGCATTCTCTTCATGTTAATATTAGGGCTTTTAACTTATTCACTTAGAATCACTTTGAAGAAGTAGTTGTAGCAAATAGTCATAGATGTAGCCTATTATCTATTTCATTGAAAAGAAGGGAGATAATCTCCCTTAAAAACATTAGATGGACTCTCCAAAGGGATAAGTTTATAATTAGGATTATCACTAACGTATTCAATTTTGGAAGAAATTTTTTTCAGGTTAGAATGATATATTATCCACCTCTATTACTTATTCCTATGTTTATTTGGAAGAATACAACACCATAGAACCTTGAATTGTATGAATAATGGATCTAATTTGTTAGGACATATATGGGTATTACAAACCCATCTAAATTGGTGGTAGGAATATATTATATCTATGATCTTAGTAAAATGTTGGAGTAGAGGATCCATAATGATGAGGAGAGAAGAAGACAATTTTCAATTAGACTTGCAAAAGGTAAGTTATGAGGGAAATGATGAGTCAAAAATATGACTCATTATAGATAGTTATTATCTCCTTCCTATTAGCTAATATACAAATTAGATTGGGCATTGCATGGATCTTTAGGACTTATAACTAGTCTAAGGTATAAGATAGGTACTTTTATGTCAATTAGTTTATGTGAGTCTTAATCATTACTATTGATAATCTATTTTAACCATAAGCATGTTTTCATCCTCTATTTGTGTTTGTGTGTGTGTGTGTGTGTGCGCGCGCGCGCGCGCGCGCGCGCGCGCGTGTGTGTGTGTGTGTGTGTGTGTGTGTGTGTGTGTGTGTGTGTGTGTGTGTGTGTGTGTGTGTGTGTGTGTGTATGTGTGTGTGTGTGTGTGTGTGTGTGTGTGTGTGTGTGTGTGTGTGTGTGTGTGTGTGTGTGTGTGTGTGTGTGTGTGTTTGTGTGTAATAATAATATGATGAAATAGTGATAGTAGAGTTTTGTCAAGATTTCATGGGTTTAAAGAAGATTCTAATTAAAAATATAGCATTTTGTCTGAGATAAATACTTCCATAGGTGAGTTATAGACTTCATTAGGAGAGCTATGGAATTTATCAGGTGCATTATGGACTTCATCAAGTGAGTTATGAACTTAGATAGGCTTGATATAGAATTCAATAGGCTTATTATAGAGATCATGCCCTAGGTGAATTTGATGACATGGATGCCCTTTGCTCATGGCTACTTAGTCAAGGGAGCCTGCTAATTTAGATGTATGCTTACTCATAATTATAATGCACTATATGTTTATTTATTAAATATGGGATGAGATACCAACATTTTATGTACTTAATTGATTCCATGTGAATGTATTGTGGCAAGCACAAAATAAAAAAACTCATTCCATATAAAATTATGTAATGAAGGATCTTCCTTATTCAACTCTCTCTTGATGATCTTGTGAGTTCTATAATTTTTATGGTTTTCACATTGACTATTGTAATTAATACACCTTGACACCTTGATAATATATAAAAGAGACATTATACATAATAAACAATGTATTGATGACTACCTTATTTTATTGAAACACCTATTTACTCATTGAATCCATTATACACCTTAATAAGGTTAAGCTAGTTCAACCTTGAGGTATCTACTAGAAAATTCCTTCAAGGGCCTTGTAATACTTTCATAGGTAACTTGAATGTATCTCTTAGGATATTTTTTGAAGATATTACAAGGACCTTCAAGGTGAATGAAAATTCCACTCATGTGCATGTTGAAGGTATCTACTAGGAGATAACTTCAACATCCCCTTTAATGTATGGCAATGCCCTTTGAGGTATCTCTTAGGAGATTCCTTCAAGGGACTTGTAATACCTTGAAGGCTTGAAGGTATGAAAATACCTTTGAGTGTAATTATTGCAAAGGTAATTATTCATATCTAAAACTATTAAAATAAACACATTCTATACAAAATGATGCATGGTTAATCTACCTTATTCAACTCTCTTAGATGATATTATGAGGTTATTTGTCAAGTTTCTCTTAAGTATTTAGTCTTTAGAGTTTTCCTTCCTAGGTTTTTTTGGTACTTCCTTGTCCCTCCTCTAAAATCTTGTACTTTGGCATTTATTGAAAGATTTTACCTTTCACTATTTGGTCTTTGGCTTTTGTGTTCAAGATTTGCATTCTAGAGTTTTTGGTTTGGAAAATAGTCTCAAAACTTGATCATTAGAACTATTATGCTGAATATTGACCTTCAAGATTTTTGTCTTAGGCAAAAGTTCACAGTCTTTCTTGTCGATACCTTCATATGACCTTTCTATGTGAATAAATTTGGTATTTAGAATTTATGTTAGGGATTTCAGTCCAGAATCCTTGATTTTCAAAAATTAGTTGGTTGGGTATCAATGTAAAACATAAATCTCAACTATTGAAAGCCACAACATCCCAATTAATAAATCAAGAGAAGAAAACTTAATGACATTTTTCAAAATACATCGATAAACCCACCTATCAAATAAATTTTTCAATCATATAATTGCTCAAGTAAAGTAAGTTTATAAACATTGCACATTAATAGTGCATGAACTGGAATTGAATGTTAAA
Organism: Torreya grandis; assembly: GCA_037957365.1. Classification (NCBI taxonomy): domain Eukaryota; kingdom Viridiplantae; phylum Streptophyta; class Pinopsida; order Cupressales; family Taxaceae; genus Torreya; species Torreya grandis. The sequence goes on along the minus strand of JARHVA010008235.1, from coordinate 398,009 downwards.
ATAATAAACATAGAATGCTCACCAAATAAAGTGTCAAACCTCAAATTGCATAAGTAAAGAGAGTTTATAGACCAATTACATGCCCATTGATCACAAAAAAACTTTGAGCTCAATTTCTTCCTTGAAAACAAGCCCTATCAACCTCTATGTTAATCATAAAGGTATATCCAATGAAGCCAATCTATCAATATCTAAGAACTTGAGTTTGATCATACCAATTATTTATCAATGCCCTCTTCCTATAAAACTTTTAGAGGAGTCTCACCACCATCCCAATTTTCAATCAAGAACTCCTCTGAGTACATTGATTATGTGTTTTATTCCACTATTTTCAATTATTAATATGTTAAATATTTAGATCTTTGGGACATAATTTATGCAATTTATGCCCAATCCAATGAGGAGAACATAACACCAACACAAAGGAAATTGGTTTCGGGCCTACTTCCTTTCAAGAAAAAAATGACACACTTTACGGTGACCAACCTTAAAGTGATGCCATGCATAGACCTAATGTAGGATATCTTATTTGATAGAAAGGTGATGGGGGATGCCTTCTTACACTATTTGAGCCATAATACCATTGTAGCCTACATCTTAGGATATGTATTTTAGAGTACTTATCTTTACTAGTTACATATGTTACTTACGGTTTGCACAGGGTGGTAGGATGGAAGGAGAATAATTCAATGAAAAAACACTAATCAAGTGTCTTATCACTAATTAAATTATCATCCCAAAGGAGACTAACCCTATACATATCACTAAATTTAGGATGGGGGTTCACATTGGGATGGCCCTCCTAAACAGACTTTATGGTTTCCTAGGTATTGATTTTCTTCACCTAGAATGGGTTCTAATTTGGGACATATTGATGAGCTTGACCTTAAATTTTGCCCTAGGGGAAATAATTATCATCAAGATATAATAATAAGTTTTACACAAGATTAATAATCCTACTAGTGACCACTTTTATATGATGTCATATATTTTGGATGTGGTAATGTTGATTGTATACATGAACTATAGGTTACCTTAGAGACTAGATTCAAATTGCATAAAAAGTCACATTTTTAATTATTATTCATTCTTGCATATATAAACATTTACCTAGAACATCACACACATTATGGAGGATGTATATCCCTATATACAATAGGCCATTTATGAGGCCCCATTGCCTAGGTTATCTAGAGCCATTGCAGACACATTAGTAATACGGGATGAATACTAGCTATGTCTAGATTATATAGTAATTATGGTAACTAAAAATAAGGTCAACCCCTTATGTCTTCCCAAGTATATGCCTGATAAGTTGGTAGAGCAAGAAATAACATTTTAGGTATGGTAGAGTGTAGATGATAATTTGATGAAGAAGAGGAAGAGTGCATTATATGGTTCTCACATAATGATAGGTTGAATGTGCTATATAATTAGGACATACTTTGGAAAAGTGGGTAAGATGAGGGGGTACTATTTCTTGACCAATTTTCCTCATATGTATTAGGATCCTCATGGAATAATTGAAAAGCATATCATGTGCCTTAGTATTCCATATCATCATGAGCCTTATGATCATGAATTACTATTCATGAATGCTAAGGATGATGCCTAGGTCTTAGAAAGGGAGATAATGGTAGGATTGGGTGAATAACATTTAAAGGTCATTCAAGAAGAACCCATAATATTAATTGTAGATGCATGGCTTAGGATTCCACCTCTAGGTAAATGGGGTACTTTAGATTTATAGCATATTATTCCTTCACCACCATCATCAGAATAAGAGAAACCTTATTAAGAAACTCCCCCATCATTAAAACCTATCAAAAGGGAGCTCAATGTGGCTAGAGCTAAGCTTGGAGTATCTCAAGGGGATCCAATTTGCCTTGACTCTTTATATTCAAAGGGCCTTGCTCACCTAACTTCTACACCCATGAAATAATATGAAAGTGTGGAGGTATAAATTATACCAACATGACAGGCCTCCCTTGTGGTTTAAAAATTCACAATTTATTATAAGAGGAAACCAAAATCGCATCCCCTTCTAAGTAACCCCACTATTGAGAAATAATAATCAAGATAATTTTTAGCTTAGAAATAGGTTACTAGAGGTGAGTCTATAGATGAAGAGAGGGAGTTGGATGATTATGAGGATTTATAGAGAGAAAAAACATTTAGCCTTTAATATAATAAAGGGAAGCCACCTCTAGGTAGAAACCAATCAGCTGAGGAAGCAACTCCTTTTGACTTTTCTACTCCAATTTTCTCTTTTGTTTCCCTTTCTATAGTTGGATCATTTTATTCTATTCCTCTTGATTATAGTGCCTAATCATCCCTAGTTACTCCCCAGGTGGAGGATGTCTCATATATCCCTATTGTATCCATTTTCTCAACTATTTTAACTCTACTAGTTAATTTTACAGCCTCACTTCCCTCCACTACTTTTGTAGTTTCTACTACCACTACCCCAACACCCCCTAAAACCAATAAAAATGCTTCCAAAAAGGTCATGGTAGCATTTTCAAGTTCCCAACTTCATGTCTCATCAATTAAGATAGACTTTCCAATGCCTTTCCCTCATTCCTCTTGATGTACCACTATGACATCTTTAGAGAAATTTGGAATGAAGAAACAATTATACAGAGTCCACTCGTTACCTCAATATGGAGGTGTGGATTGATCTAAGATCATATATCCTTCCCTTACTAACCTATCACTCAATCAATTAGAAGATACATTTATTGAGAATAAGACCAAGGGCACTCAACAAATTGACCCAACGCAATTGATCATCCCACTCTGGGTAGCTGATCTAGGGTTAAGGGCTTCTTAAAAGCCAAATCTCACAGTCATTGAGCTTCCCATGATAAATTTTATATTTTATAAACCTATAGGGATTTTACAAATGATAATGAAGAGGAAATTTGAAGATGAGGTTGGAATAAGGTCATTTTTTAAGAGAGACAAGATGTTTTTACCTTATCTAAGAGAAAGAATAGGAAATAAGGATAATCTCCATACATAGAGGGCTTCAAGTCCTATTTTGAGGCATATAAGGATGCCTTGTTATTAATACATGGGGGAAATAAAATGGATAGGAAATAAATTGAGAAAGAATTAGAGAAAATAAAGTAATAATAGAGAAAAGTTCATGTTCCCCTACAAATGAAAACTTAGGTCTAGAGCACTTCATCTAGGTTATACAATATTCTTGAGGCTATTATTGCAATCAGGGTAGATTTGGTCCCTCATATTATTAAGACTCACAAATTGTGTAAATATTTTAAATAGGATTAAAATAAGTTGAAGTTTATCATTGTTTATATGACCAATAGTTCTTATAGACACCTTATTTGGTGGCACCATTAGAGGCTTAAAATACACTCAACTTGGTGGTCATTAGGACCCAGGAGGCTACAAAATGGATCACAAAAGCTGAGGCAATAATGCCTAAATATCTATAGCATGAAACTTTTATTTTATAAATCCTAAAATAATTAAAACTTTCATAGATAAAGGCTCAAAGGGTTGGCTCATAAGGAGGATCAATTTTGATCAACTTCTTTAGTAGACTTACAATAACTTCAAGCATAGTCTTTAAGGACTTTGATTGGAATATATAAAAGCCAATTTGAATTTTTCAAGGAAAAAGGTGATGGAGGTGGATATATTTAGAATAAACTTTATAAATATAAAAATGAGCATGTAATGATCCTAGAGCAAGTAAATAGGGTACATAGACCTCTATTATTGAATTTGGATATTATTTAGTAACAATATGACATTGGAAAAAAGAATTATCAAGATTTAGAAGTGAATAATAAAGTTGAGGCTTCAAAATCTAGTTCAATGGAAGCACCCACTTCAATGCCTCCAAGAACCAATAACACTATACAAACACCCAGTTAGCCTTCAGTTGAAGTCTAATTTGGTATACATGTGAAAGTACTAATTCTTATACTCATAGTTTACTTATATTTAGTTCTTGAATGTAAAATTTACATAGGCCATTTGTGATCCTTCACACATTACATCACATTATACAGGCTAACTTATTTTTAGACATAGTGGTAGTTAACTAAAAACATGCATACATGCAATTTTGAAACTAAAATTAAAACTAAAGTTCTAATTATGTGATGTAACTATGAGTTTACATGAAATTAGAGGATGAGGTGACCCCTCCCCAAGTTTACTTATAAATTTAAATCCCTCATTATAAAGGATTATAACTTTTCATCAATATAGGAAGAAATTAATTTTGATTGTCATGCAACTATGTCAGTGCTCCTTCTTATGAGGTATGCAATTTTGATGGGTTTCACATTGAGTATTTATATTAAGACACTTTGAAACCTCTATAAAATATATGTGAGACCATATACACAACAATAATTATATTTATAACTAACTTCTTTGATTGAAACACCTATTTACTCATTAAATCCTTTATACACCTCACATGGCCATGTTGTTTGATATAAGACTACACATAGGCATATTAGTCATGAGAGACATTATTAATTCTAAATTACCTCACATAAACATGAGATATGTTATTAATTTTAAACTTACTTCACATAAGGACTCAAACACTCTCCCTTACCATTTTCATGGGTAACGTGAAAGTATCTCCTAGGAGATACCATGAAGAAATAATCCACTATTTTGTATGTTTGAAAGGTATCTCCTAAGAGATTCCTTGAAGGTAACCTTGAATATATTACAAGGACATTCATCTCTTAAGAAATAAAATCAAAATCCACTTGAATGTATGACAACACCCTTCAATATATCTCTTAGGAGATGTCTTCAAGGTACACTTGAAAGTATTACATGGCCCTTCATCTCCTAGAAGATACTTTCAACATCCCCTTGAATGTATAACAATGTCCTTTGAGATATCTTCTAATAAATGCCTTTTAAGGCCTTGAAATACATTTGTGGGTAAATTTTTAATGTATTTCATAGGAGATACCTTGAAGATACCCTTTCAAGTATTACAATACCCTTCAAATTATCACCCAGTAGTGCTTTCAAGGTGAAGAAAATTTTTACTTGTGTGCATTTTGAAGGTATCTACTAGGAGATACATTCAACATCCCTTTGAATGTATGACAAAAACTTTCAAGGTATATCCTAGGAGATTATTTTAAGGGCCTTAGAATATTCTTGTAATATCATCATGGTTAACTTGAAGGAAAAATTCACTCTTGTGCATGTTCAATGTTCAAAAGGTATCTCCTAGGAGATACATATTGATGGGCATTTTGACACATATTAGAAACATACTTCACCCTCATATTTCTCCCTTGAAATATTTTTTTGTGGATTCATTTACCCATCAAATAATATTAGTTGGTGCCTGATATGTTACAAATGTACAATCAACTTTTAAGCCATCCCATTTGAATATTTTTACATTTGTCTACATATAATTTATTTTCAGTTTGGTCATACATTATCACTTTATGTGTGAGATAGTGTATATATTATGATGATTTAATATGTATTTTATATCTTAGTTTAGATTTCATATTTGTTGATATAAAATTAATCACTACTTAATCATAAATAATTTTATAACTGATGCAATATATAACTTACAATTTATAAAAGATCAATACTTAAATCATTTAAATTACTTTATAGAATAAATTTAGGTTAGAAAGGAATTCCCACACATAAAAGGAAGAATAAGGCCTCAATCTAAGATAATTTTGATACAGTACCATTTAAAGTACCAAAACTAAAATTAAATCAACATCACCATCTCCCATTTTTTGGTTGTGAAAAAAATTCTCTTGTTGATTGGTATTTTGATTTATTTAGTCCACCAAATATTCATAAATTTTTTTTTTTTTTTTGCACTATATCTTGAAAAGAATCTTCCTGGATTAGAATAATCCTTACCTGTGATAAGGATTAACTTGAATGTGCCCTTCAATTTCAATTAGAAGTAAGGAACGAAGAAGAGAGAATTATTCCTTGTGCTACATCTAATTTCAATAAATTTACACATAGTAAAATGTAATTGACAAAAAATCATTTTTATCCTACTTGTGAAACATTTTGGTTTCACAAGAATAGCTATTAAAACCTTAAAATGCATGGGTTGATAGATAGAGATAATTTGGTCATTAGAATATAAAATATATTTAAAGAAAATCATTTACAAGAGGAAAAAACTTCTTCTACTTGCCACTATGTAAATATGTATTTAAGATACCCTAAAACCATGATAAAAAACATTGAAGAAAACAAGAAAAGCAAGCACAACATATTTTTATGTAGATTTTAAAAAGGCTACACAATTACTCACAATAATGGAAAAATATAAGATAATAGAAAAATGTTGATACACTTTTGTTGACATAAACTTACAATCATACACAATGAATTCTCTACATGGTATATTTACTCTATCAATTATGTTTTGAACATTCTTGTATAGATATGTGAATTGGGGATTGTTAATATCAAAATAATAATATTGAATGAAAGAGGGGTGAATGATGTAATTCATTCATTTGTAAAACATAATAAGGTTATATTGAAGGATGCTTTATTAATTCCTTTTGATTCAAATAAAAATTAATGTATTATTAAATCAAAATAAGTCCTTAAAGATATGATGGAGAAACAAATTGTAAGGTTCAAAATTGTAGATGTACAACACATAATTATAACACAATAGAGAATTATTTCAGAGAATGAATACTATTCACTATCATTGAGAAAAAAATGTTCTGTTAGAAGGGCACAATTTTAAAAAACTTGTACTCCATTCCATATTATTCACAAAATATGTAACTAATATAATGAATCCAATTAATCAATTTACAAGACTTCATTTTTAGAAGAGTATGACCTACATGTGACCTTGTAAAACTGAGAGGTTGGAAGATTCTTGAAATAGGAAAAAAAGATGAAAAAAATAGATGAACAAGATAGACAATTTTTCACACCAATGAACTATTTACCACAACAACTTTAGGAGATAAAATGCCTTATTTTCATGGAATAACCCATTTGAGATTATTTTTATAAGGTGTTTGATTTGTTTGAAAGTGATACTTTACCTAGTTTAAATAAATAAGATTTAAATTAGATTGATACAATAATACTTAGAAATATTCAAGGAGTTTTAAAAATATGAAAAATAAAACTATGAAATGTATTGGAAAAGGGGTCTATTTCCTTCTTGAAAACCCCTAGGTACAATAACATGGATACTTGGTGTAAAGAGGTGAAGCTAGAATGTAACATATTATCAAAAATTGTAAATTATTTCACCAACCATGATTTGACACTACTAATAGAAAAAAATAACACTTGAAGAAGTAATGGAGAATTATACAATTTTTGAAAAAAGGTTTGATGATTTATGTGTCATGAATGAAGGTATTTCAAAAAATAAATAAAGCTAGGAAGTATTATCTCTAGATTCAATAATCATATCAATAAAATATCTCGATAGTGATGGAGGTCATCTTCCCAAGAAAAATATAGAAATATTTAGCTACCATTACAGTCCCCCATGTCTTTGGCCATCCATTTTAGAATATTTTAGTGTAATGTTTATTATTAGTATGAATTTTGATTTGATAATTATTGATCTTTTAAATCTCATTAAATATTTTAATGAAGAACATCTTCACCTATTTCTTCAGGTATTGATTGATAAAGTTATTTTTTGGGCTTTCAATGTATTCATCATTCACAATCTTGAAAAAAAATTTAGCATTCATATCTCTCTCAAAAATGTGTGTGTTGGTCATTTCCATTACATGCAAAAAATGGATGTCATATTTTGGGGTCTAGATAGTGATGGATTCAATTGGACTCATATTATAGGTATCAATTTTTTTTAGGATTCCACTAATTTTCAGCATGAAGACTTCATCCTCCATTCACAACAACGTAAATTAGAGAAAGGTGTTGACATCAGTAAATAAGTACCAACACTTCAAATGATTATTTCACACAAAATAAGAAGGCTATTAGAAATTTAAATAGATAACTTATTTTGGGAGAGACTTATCTCTAATTTAAACAATTCAAATGCATGTGATGTTCTAGGGGTATATATAAGAGCTAGGTATGTGCATGTTTGTACCCAATTGCAAAGGAATTTATATCCCATTACAAAAACTGAAGAACAAACATTTTTCAATGTTTAATTTCAAAATTATTTGACAAATTTAGAGACACAAATACAAGAAAAATCACTTTGATAAGTACCAAGTTTATAAAAAAATTAATTTATTTTATAATCATGCTTCAATTTTCAAATATAACATCTTAACAATATTTCAATGTGTATGGTTTATTTTTCACACCTAACAAGTTAGAAATCTTTTGGTGTATAGAACTAATGGTAATACATGCAAGTGAAGAAACAATAATAATGGAAAATCAAATCAATGAAAATGACACGTTGTAAGTTGAAGAAACTAAGATAAGATCATGCATATTTTTACAATTATATAATTTTTTTTATATCAAATATTTTTAATACTAACAATTTTTTTTGTCTATTTATGTCTCAATTAAAATAGTTCACAACACAACTCTATAACTTTGTGTCTCTAATATAACAACCCATGACATAGTACAACAACCTGTTGCCTACATGAAAACAAGGTAAAACTCTACAATAAGAAACATATTTAAAATACAAATATCAAATAAATTTATGATGATATTTTTTTTTAATACATTATATAATAATTGTACGGAATAAAGAACAAAATGTTCAATGAAAGAGTACACATTTACAAACTACATCAAAGTAAAAAAAAGGTGAAAACTCCTTTCAATGAATATGTAATTATACAAATTCATAAACTAGAATATATTCATTATCTTTATTTATTTAAACACATTACAATTGAATTTTTGTGTATGGATAAGAGATTGTAGAAGAGAATAAAATATAGACTATCATTAGCTTGGAATTTGGAAGTGTGAGTTCATTTTATTATTGTGTTGACTTGAATGTGGTTGTATTCATGTTTTTTATATGTTGAATTTACCTAGTTTAAAATAAAACAATATGTGTCATATTTTGTCTTCAATACAATAAATTTTGATGCTAAGTATCCATGATATTTATAAATATAAAAACAATTTCTTTGAATGGATAGAAATATTGTGATTGTGATAAATTTGATGAAGATTAGATTTTATATTAAGAATATTTTAATAAAATAGGGCATGTGTGTGTGTGTGTGTGTGTGTGTGTGTGTGTGTGTGTGTGCGTGTGCGCATGATAAATATGAAAATTCTTTGATGTAAGGAAAGAAATGAATAAAGTATATTATACTAGAAATAATTATATTGCTATTGGTTTAAATAGTTTTTCATTTGATGTGTCTTATTAGAAGTATATCGAGGGGGTTAAACTATAGATGTATATTCATTTGAAATTAGTGTTAGTGAAATTTGTCTTATAATTATTAAATCCTATTTTATTTATTGTGATGAGATGTATAAACATATAAATTTGTATTGGTGTGCATAAAAATAATTGATACTTTCATTAATGTAAGAATGTATATGTTGGTTGATCAATTTTAAATTCCTATCAACATATATGAGAAAAAAGTTATGGAAAATCATATTTTTTCAAAATATGATCATGTTATGGTCAAGTTAAAAGGATTCATTATAAACACATATATGTATATGTATGTTACAAAACTGGCAATAGAAATTGTACATCCATGTATAATGAGTATAGCCACATGTGCCTAAGCATGTATATATTTTTATATATGTTTATATAAATATTTATAAGATTTAAGGAAATGCATCAAATGAAATGCAAATCAAAAGCGCATCAATGATCAATCTAACATGTAAAACATTTTACTAGAAAATTTCCATGTTATATTTCTTATAATATAATATTTTAAATAAATTATTGATTTATTTTTTTAACAAATTGTAGACATTTCAAAGGAGTAGCTAAAACCGAATTCTAAAAGTCTATTTATTTTTGGGTTGGATAACTTATTATTTTTTATGCACAAAACAAAAGATATACAAATGAATGATACAAGAAAAAAAGAAGATTATAAAATAGAAAATATGTCATACTATATTTGAGATCACATAGAGATTTTGAAGGTGGCACTGCAGTCTTTTTCTCATATTGGCATTTGGTCAATGATAACAGACAATAATTTGATGTTACTCCTCCATGTCACGAATAACAAAAGTTCAAATTTCATGTTTGTTTGGGGGAAAATATATTCTAATCCCCTCAATATAAACATAAACAAATTGGATGAAGTTATTTTTAAAGGGACCTTTACAGATGACATTTCAATTACCAACATGAGGTTCATTGATTGTAATTCTTGAAATTATGTTACAAATAAAAAATAAAAAATGAGTTATATTACTTCAAGTAGATATACCAGAAATGGAAGCTGAAAAGTATTAGGAGAATAAAAATTACGTCTATCATCATATTCTTGGGAGAAAACATAAAATCCATGTTAGCAGGTGTGAACCATTATTTATAAGGATGTAACTTCACCATATGATTCTTTCAAGTGTATTTGTTGATTATAAACTATAATTCTATTAAACATTATCATCATTTTCTTAAAAATCATTTCTAAATTATTTCAAATGTAGTCTAATTTATTTCATATATATTAATTTTAATTTAGTAATGATTTGATCTTATTAAGTGCAATTTGATTTATAGTTGCAGATACCTTGAAAGTATTGAATCAGGTCCAAGTTTTAAAGTTAATCCCCTTGAAAGTGGATACTCCATTAGTTTATCTTGAAATTTCCCAAGTTGATCCATAGTATATTGAGACATGCTCATGAAGATATTCCCATTGAACAACAAATAATTATCTAATTTCTCTCTCATTAAATTTGTTTATCGATGCCAAGTCAATTACCTTGTGCTCATGTAAACCTTAAAAATATGATGAGAATGTAGTTATAGTCCCTATGTTGCCCTGGTTATAAAATTTAATGGTTATACATCAAACCTAATTTTTTTTTATGATTAAGCAACCGTAGAAAACATAAAATGGGATTATATTAGTAGATGAACTAATTAGTTTTTTATGTTTTCATCAATAATTTGTCTTTTAGGCCTATTTATTATTCTATTTCATTCTACTAATAGGGTTCTGAGATGAAAATCTAATATGAAATCTGTTTGTCATTTGCTTATTCTAATAATAAGTAATCATATATATATATATATATATATATATGTATATATATGTATATATATATATATGTATATATATATATATATGTATATGTATATATACATATACATATATATATATATATATGTATATATACATATACATATATATATATATATGTATATATACATATACATATATATATATGTATATATATGTCTATATATATATATATATATATATAGACACACACACACACACACAGATATATATACATATATATACATATATATATATATATATATACATATATATACATATATATATATATATACATATATATATATATATACATATACATATATATATATATATATACATATACATATACATATATATATACATATATATATATATATATATATATGTCTATATATACATACATACATATATATATATATATATATATACATATATATATAAATACATATATATATATATATATACATATATATATATATATACATATATATACATATATACATATATATATACATATATATATATATATACATATACATATATATATATATATATATATATATATATATAACAAAATAAACTTCCAATCATGGGCATGTTCAAGGTATCTACTAGGAGAACCCTTGAAGGTAAAACAAGAACCTTTAAGGAATCTCCTAAAAGATACATTGAAGGACAATCAAGGGTACCTTGAAGGTATCTCTTAGGAGATACATTTTAAACATGCATAAGGGTACCATTAATGGTATGAAAAGGACCTTCAAGGTATCTCCTAGGACCTATAGATATTCCTCTAGTATTTTTTAGATGTCTTCCATTTTAGCATGGATAGCCTACCCTTGGGTGCATAGTTGAGAAGCTTTTTTGCATTCACCCAATCCTTTGTTATTTGATTCAATAATGGATTGAGTTGTATGTCCTCATACATTACCTAATCACCAAGGAACTAAATAACTAGAGTAGGTAAAGTATCATTGATGGTATACCTAGCCTTAGCTATTCGATTTTCTACTTTTGTTTTCTCCTTATGTAGCCAAAAAATTGTTCATTCAAAGTCTGAAGGATTTTTTTCAATAGATTCTTGAAATGCATCTACTTCTTTGATTTGATTGGAAAATGGTATCTATAAAACATTGAAATATGTCTCCATGTAAGTGGGAGGAAATGTAGTAGATGTGGCTATTGTAAGTAATAGAAAACCACACATGATGGTTATAGATGTTGAATTAACCCCTAGACCAATCTTGGACCCCCTCGAGACCACTTGAAAAACCTCAACTACCAAACCTAAGGTAAAATGACTAAACTTTCACCATTCTATCCTTTAACCTATCAACCAATGATAGTCGACCCCTAACCACCGATAGTTAGGCCTAACTATCAATGATCATCCTTTTAACTACCTTAAGGATTAAATCCAACTAACCATAACTTGATTTTTTATATTTAGCTTATTTGATCCATCTATGAATCAATGCATTCCAAATATAAAATTATAAACCCTATTAACCCTATTGTTTAACCTATTATTTTATCTCTCCCTTCCTTCTATAAAATGAGAGGAGGAGGAAGTGAAATGGATCCAAACATAAGAGCAATAAAGCACCAAAAGGGAAACAATTATTAGAGATAATAACAAATTATTACAGATTCTTACATCAAAATTTCTTTGGTAGTTATTATTCTAACAACCAAGTTAGAGATCCAAAGTGCCATAATTCATTATTCATAGCCAAGACACCATTACTTGACTAAGATTGCTCTAAACTTCACCAACAAATTTTTTATCCAATTACCTCCACATTTTTCAAACCAATGAGATAAGTATCTCTCTTTTATGAGATTCAGTAATTGGTTTGTCTATTTTATCTTCCATCCCACCTTTCAAAATCCATTTTGTAAACTAGACCATAATCCACAGTAACCACTGATGGTCACCTTGACCACTGACAATCTATCTTAATTATCGATGATCACCAAATCATCGATGATCACCATAACCATTGATAGTCTCACCCAACTATTGATGGTCACTATGTGATAATTTCAATAGCAAGGTATTTTCACCTATCAAACCCCAACCACATACCACTTTTTAACTTTTTACCTGAGCATAAATCATCACTCTATTTTTTTAAACCATGTTTTATTTGTTTAGCATTAATATATAATAATCTATTTCTATAATTAGTCAAATTCATCTCTTTCAAGTACTTCATATATTTGATTTTAGTACCTTTTATTATTCATGTAACTAATTTATCTCTCATTTTTAGAACATTATTGTTTAAAGTGTGGATTGATAGCCTCTAAAGAAGATTGCACTTCTTAGATCTAGCTTGCTAGGTATTCCACCCTACTATATAACTAATCAACCATTTTTTTAGTGATTTATTATCTGCAAGTCATTCTTCCCATGCCAAAGAGGAGTATTTACAACCATATGGATCATAGATCATAAACCAAATCTAGGTTCTACTAACCTAACCCTTTCAATTTTTACAAATTTCTTTGAAGAAAATAAATAAAACTTTATGTGAAACATTATGGTACACCCGATGGTACCCTTGAGTCTTTTCTTCGGTTCATAGTTACATCTAGTTCTTTCTTTTTCTTGTCTTTTTGCTTATACAATGAAATCAAAATTTCATCTTGGGATTAAAATAAGTTGCATCCATTATTTTCTTGTTTATTTTAGTTCACCTAGCTTAATTAATCAAGTGAATTATTTGTATCTTCACTCTTATCACACACACAAGACCAAACAACTTACACCTAATCAAGCATAAAAACATTGACATAAGGCCTAAATGGGATTTCATCACCTAATGATCACCTTTCCTAGTTATTCAACTTAGATTTCATTACCAAGGAGAGAACCAACTTATTTCATTGGCTAAGTATAATCTTTGGCAATAGATATATCTTCACTTACAACCTAAAACCTTTATCATTATGGTGTTTGAAGTGAGGGGATAGACCCCAATATAAAGCCACATATTAATTTTCAATATAGATCCCTTTGAGATCCTAAACACCACCTAAACCAACCATAAACTTATTTTCTAGTACCCACTCTATAATCCAAGTTGAGTAATGCAATTCTTAAAGCTTAAGGCGTAAGCCATGAGAGAGGCTAAAAGTAACCTTAGGATTTAATGTGATTTAGTGTGTGTTTTTTTCCTTGACTTTTTCTTGTCTTTTATTTATTTGAGTTTTGAGATTGCTTGTATCTTATTTTCCTTATCTACATGGTTTTAACTAGACAACAACTAAGAAACAAAGCAAATCAGGATCCACCTCCTAATCATTCATTTTCTTCTTCTCCCTCATCCATAGAATACATCTCAAATACAAATAATTCTCCCAATCCTTATGGAAGTCCTAACATCCCTTGGATGGTTGCCCAAAGTCATGAATATTTCACTACCTTTCTAGATAATAACCCCATAGACATCTAAAATTAATTTAACACTATATCTCAACATACCCCTACTTTGGTTCTACCTGTTAAACCACCCTATGGCATGTTATCCCACCTTATAGGTGACACTTCTATTTCCACCATCTCTACCCAAAATTTAGTCACCCAAGCTTCCTCATTTACTAATAACTCCATCAATACCACCATCCAAAACCAACCCACTCAACTAAGCAACACCCAGGCACCTTCTTCCCCAACTAATAACTCTCTTCACATAGGAGAAACCCAACCTTTGGGAACTAGTAATTCCCTTATCATAGGAGTACCCTATACTAGTGTCACCACCATTCCCCTTATTTCTAACCCACATACCTCCACTCCATTCCAAATTTTGTTGGTTCTCATTCCTTCTACCCTTCCACCCATCAATACCAAAGTTATCACTTACGCTCGATCTACTAACCCAAACATACCTCCTAACCAACCTATATTAATCTTTCAATATGTGCCCATTGCGCAAAACTTGAGTTAGGTCCCAAGAATACCTCCTAACCAACCTATATTAATATTTCAATATGTGGACATGGGTGGTTGGGATGTGATATCTCCTCAACCCCCACCAAATATCCATATGTTTTATCTACCCAAACCCAACATAATATACACTATAACTATAGGTTTGCACAACCCCAAAAAGACCTTGTCAAAATGCTAATAGATAAAATGACTACTTTGGAGTCATCTATCTTTGGTTACCATAAGTTCTTATCTTATGACCAAATCTACAATGAGCCAATTCATCCATCTATCCCTATTTTACCTTATCTTCCTTAATGAGAACTTCCAAAATTTTCAAAGTTTCAGAGTAAGGAAGACCCTCAACAACATCTGAGAGAATTTAGGCATTCATGTTATATGATTTTTGATGATGATGTTTTCCTTATCCGTACCTTTCCCATGTCTCTATTAGGTCTAACACTAGATTGGTATAATGCTATTACAAAGCACTCACACTTTTCTTTTCCTAACTAGCTCAAACTATCTTAGATCACTTTTCCATAAACATCTCTAAGAAGGTTTCCATCATAGATCTCTAATCCATTTGGTAATTTGATGACGAGTCCATATCTGAATTCATATCCTGTTGGATAATCTTCATAAATCAACTCTATTTATCTTTTCCCAAACTTGATAAGATTGAACTCTTTGTATGGGCTTATGTCAGACACATTTCCTCTACCTTATAGGTTTAGAGCTTTAGGATCTTTGATGAAGCTTTCACCATGGCACAAATATTAGAAAATAGAGCCACTAATGATGGGATGTTGAAATTTAGAAATAAGAATTCCACATTTAGATCAAATGAATCCCTCCTCCAAACCTAATAATCAAGCCAACACTAACTCCAAAAATAAGGGAACCACAGATTTAGTTGTCCTTAAGATCACTTCACCTTTTATTAGCAAACCCAACTCCTCCAATTCTTCCAATCAAAACAATAGAAACATAAATTGCAACAATCAAAAGCATTTTTTTCTACTAGGAGAGTCATATACTTTAGTATTGAATAAGTTGTTGAAGGATAATATCATACAATTATGGCTAATCAAACCTCTCAACAATGTGATTCTTCTCATACTGTACCTAGTTGGTATAAGGATAATGAATTGTGTACCTTTCACCATGTCATTAAAAATGATGTTAGTAGGTGTAATACCTTTAAGAACATTGTATAAAACCTCATTTATAAGGGGGAACTTGTGTTGGATAACCCAAAAACACCCCAAAATAAATCACTTGACATCTTTAGACAACCATTTCCCAACCATGCCCCTTCCATGAAC
The DNA here is from genome assembly GCA_037957365.1 of Torreya grandis. NCBI lineage: Eukaryota > Viridiplantae > Streptophyta > Pinopsida > Cupressales > Taxaceae > Torreya > Torreya grandis. The sequence continues at coordinate 381,510 of JARHVA010008235.1, read as the reverse complement.
AATGAAAACAATATATCACAATCATCTCATAACTGTGAAGTCCATACCATTAATGTATTCCTTAGTCAACTCATTATTGAGAAAACTATTAATGAAACCACCTTTCCTATCCCTCTTATTATTGACATAGTGGATTCACTCTCCTTTCCTTTAGAAAATGAGACTAAGGAAATAACCACTCCCCCTTCTCCACTTATTAAGGTAGTGGAGTCACCCTCCATTCCTCTAAAAAATGAAACCAAGTAAACAACCCCTCCATTTACTCCACCCATTGAGTTATTTGAGATACCATCCTCTCCTTTAGAAGGCATACCAAATGAGGTAGCCATTACCATTGACTCCTTCTCCTATGTCATACAACAATCCACTCTTCATTTGGAAAGCACCCATAAAGAAGAAGCAATCACTCTACTTACCTCTCTCATAGCAGACTCATTTTCCCAAACCTTAAATATTTTGATTGAGGAAAAGGATGAGGTAACCAATTATATCTCTCCACCTATAGTTTTGACCTTTGATCTTAGTATCTAAGGGATCAAACCCATTTATAAACCCTTCTCTACATAGGTTCAAAACTTGGAGTACTTATCCCAACCCAATGCATATCATGCCACATTTTTTCACCATCTCACAATTCCTTATAAAACCAAGAAATAACCTCCAACCACACCACTATCATCCCAACCTTCCATTCCCACTATTTAACCCACTTTCACCACAATCAAACCATTATAAACCTTTATTGACCCAATCATACCTGAACTATCCAAATCAACTCCACCTAAAATAACCAAGTTACCTTCTACCATTCTAGCAAAGCCTACTAAAAACATTGGTATATTCCCTATTCAAGGCCTTACTCAACCCTCATTGAAATTGGAATTAACTACACCAAACCTATAAAATAAACCCTAAACCAAGTCAACAAAGAAGGTGAAAACACCCAAGATTCCATAAACTAAAACTCTGCCTCCCCCTTCCACTTTACCTTCTATTTTCAAACCTCACCTTTCTACCTTAGTAAGGAAACCAACCATCCCATACAATTCCCAAATCCAACCACCAATTTTGATTACATAATCACTCCTACTTTCATCTTCACCTATTTTTACTAGACCTTCTATAACCAAACCACCTTTTATCTCCAAGCAATCCATACCAGATCCATCCACCAAGAACACTCCACCCAAATATCTGGTCATCAAACCCACTCCTAAAAGGGCTTCCATATCAACTACCTAACCTAAGACCTGCACACCTTTTCCACTATTTCTTGAGTCTTACTCAACCATCTTGTATAATTTATTGAAAGCATCTTGCTGAACCTTACCACCTATTAGATCATTTAACCCACATAATCCTAAACCATCTTGGTATAGTGACAAATTAATATGTGCATATCATAAGCCACCTAGGCATGACACAAAGAACTATAAATCTCTCCAAGTATTATCTCATCACCTATATAATAAATGTGAATTATTTTTAGATGAGCCTCTGATGATCCCAACACCAATCCAAGAACCAAAAACCATTTTCAAAAACTCACCTAATCCTCTACTCTCATCTCAGAGTGAAGTGGAACCCAAGTAATCCTCTAGCTTTAATCTTTCCCAAATCCCTACCATCTATATAGCCACATGATCATAGGCTCAACTAAAGTGTAAGGGAGAAAAAGGTGTCCATTCCATAGACATATCCCGCTTCTACCACCTAACCACCTAGTTAACACCAATCACCTTTACCTTCAACCAAACCTAAGGTTTCCATCTTGGGTCCCCCTCAATCAAACCCTTCTAAATCAATCCAATCTGTAGTTTTGAAATAGCTTCACCAAAAACTGATGAAGATGAGTTCGTATGAACTGATCAATACCTCACCCCATCATCACCAAGTGATGATAGAGGATTTTCAATCCATATAGGTCTAACTAGAAGACCCACAACCTATATCATCCTTTGTCATATCTCTTCAACTTTCCAACCTTGTTACCTTCAAGGATTTAGAAATACCCTCCATCCATCTAGATGATCTAGATCCTCCCTTCTTCTTTAATGTTTATATCAACCAAACCTAAATCAAGAGGGTATAATTGATGGGGGAGATAACATCAACATTATCTCCTCCCATGCATATAAACAACTCAAATTACCTGAGAACATTATGTCAGAAATCTCAGCAGTGCTTTGAGTTATTCGACATAGTAGAAGGTGAATTCAAGTATAATATTTTGTTGGGATGTCCTTGGATCTATTATATGGGTTTTGTGTCATCCACCCTACACTGATGCATCGAATTTGAACATAAAAGTCAAGTTATTACCATTCAAGTTAACCCAAGTCTTTTTCATCATACAATGTGATGTACTGACCTAATTATGTTCTCCTTCCCCCATCAAAAAATCTTCACCTATAAAATATGAAGCCCTATATCCTTCTACCACTAAATCATCCACCAATTCATCCATCCCTTCTACCCAAATCTCCAAAATGGAGCCTTTAGAGTCAACCTTCCAACATCTTTTGTTGGGGGAGTATCACTTTTTGACACTAGACACTTTTTATACTCCTCTAGAGTATGGGAACCTTGACCAAAAACTTGGTTATGACCCCAATATTAGAACCATTATTCCTTTTGGTCCCTCAACTTATCAAACCAATTTCATCTCTAGGGACTTGATAAAACCTTTAAAACTTCCACCACCTCTTTCTCATCTTGATCATTCACCTCTAATTTATCCTATCTAGATAAATTATAGTTTGCCCATACATACCTTTATAGGTGTGATTGGAAGGGATTTAGTTTAGGTCGATATGAACATGGGATGCATGAGTTGATTCCTATCAAAACCCAAAAACCTCACAAAAAACATGGCCTTAGTTTCATGCCACCTAAACAATAAACCAACTTGCCTATCATTACTGTCATTGACAAAGAAAACCCATCCACTCCACCATCGACAACTGAGGAATTTGACATCATCCCCCTAAATTTTTTTCCTCAACATGATTATCCTCAAATCCATAACTTATCAAAAGGATGGGACAACCTTAATTATTCCTTCGACTCACCTTGAGATGATAATAGATGACTCACCTATCATTAATACCATTTAATGTTAGGATGACAATTCTATTATCACCTATCTTTGTGAAAAATATTCCTCTATCTATAAATTTCTCTGCCTAAGACTTCAAACATGTTGAATTAATCTACCATGGATATCAACTTGTACACTTTGAATAACCTATGAATTATCAAAATTAGCCAATCATTTAATTTTGAGGATCTTCAGGACTTCCCCTCCTTATTATAAGACTACAACATATAATTTACTTGGTATTACAAGGACACACTAGGAATTGATCCCTCCATCGATACCCACAACATAATCACCAACCACAATGCCAAGCCAGTTAGGAAAAAAATTTGATGAATGCACCCTTACATAATCCTTCTTGACAAATAAGAGCTTCAACATATCCTATCCATACATTTCATTCAACCCATTGACTATCCCCAATGGGTCTCAAATGTTTTACTCATCATTAAATACATAAGGGGACTTTGCATTTGTGTGGACTTTCATGGCCTTAACATTGCATTCCCAAAGGATGACTTTCCTTTTCTAAACATTGACTAGCTTGTTGATCTTACAACTGGCCATGAGATGTTATCTCTTATGGATAGATTCTTAGGTTACAATCAAATCATAATTTCCCCCTATCAACACAAAATTTCCTTTATCACCCTATGGAGAACCTTTCGCTATAGGTTCATGCCCTTTGGACTAAAGAACACTGGTAGAACCTAACAACGTGCCATGACCTACATCTTCCATGAACTTATTCACAAAATCATAGAAGATTATGTTGATGACCTTATTGGGAAATCCAAATGTCATAAAGATCATTTGGCCATTATTAAGATTATATTTGAGTGACTCAATCATTACCATGTCCATCTTAATCCAAAGAAGTGTATCTTCAAGGTTTTCTTAGGAAAGTTCTTTGGCTTTATCATCTACTTTCAGGGAATCAAAGTTGATCCTACCAAAATCAAAGAAATCCTCAACATGCCTTCTCCCACCCACCTCAAAAAACTTCATAGCTTACAGGGGAATATTTAATCCATTCATTGTTTTATCTTTCATCTCTCAAATCGATGCCAACCATTATACCACCTTTTCAAGAAGGATGTATCTTTTAAATGGAAAAAAACTATCAAAAATCCTTTATTTCACTTAAATATTATGTTTTGTCTCCACCCTTTCTCATTATTTCCAAGGAAAATAAGCCTTTTTACCTTTATATTTCAACCATCAACCACTCCTTAGGGGCAATGTTACCTCATTGAGATGAATAGCATAAAGATCAAGTCATCTACTATATTAGCCATACACTTGTAGAGTACAAGACTCGATACACCCATAATGAGAAACTTTTCCTAGCCTTGGTCTTCATGGCCACCAAACCTTGCCAATACCTTCTTAACCACAAGACCTATGTCATAACCAATACCTATCCACTCAAGTATATGCATGCCAAGCTATACCAAAACTAATGTATGACCAAGTGGCTCATGTTTTTAGCTAAGTTTGACCTTGAGTTCCTTCATTAAAAGTTAATTAAATGGTAAGTCATTGATGACCAATTGGTTGAATCACCATTAGTAGACAAATGACCTCCTCTTCTTGAGTTTCTAGATGAGTCCATCATAACCCTCTCTTAAGTAGACTTCACCTATCAAATGACCATGTTCTTCAATTGATCAAAGTGTCAACATGGTGGGGGATCTAGCATCATCCTTATCCCCCTTCATTATGAGCCTCTTCCTTTATCCTTCAAGATAGATTTTGAATACACAACAATATGGTTGAGTATAAAGCCCTAGTGATAGGCTTCTAAATTCACTTTAGCCTTGGGAGTCAAAACACCAAACATTTTTAGTGACTCTCAACTCATGGTCAATCAAATAAATGGATATTATTAATGTAATAATGATGTTTTTCAATAGTACAGATAATTATCTAATGAAATCTTAGCATCATTTGAGCACTACCATATCCAAACCACTTTGAAATCTACAAACAACTTTGCTAATATGATGGCTTCCCTCACTTCTTAGATCTCATCTACTCCCTCTAAATCTAAGCTATCTATAGTTATACATTGACTTACCCAACACTCTTATGTCAAATTAGACTCCCCCACCATCTTCAGTGTGGAAGATACCTAACCCAACCTTTGGTATCAATAGACCTTTGAGTACCATATCCTCGCCATCATTCTTTTTGGTCTTTATAAAAATGCTCAAAGAGCATTTATTTAGAGCACCTCACATTATAACATACTAGGGGGATTATTTATAAACATGTATTTTATTCTCTCCTCTTTTTTTTCCTACGTAGTCATGAAGCCTTTCATGCTATTATGGAAATGCATGATGGGATATGTGGTGGACACTTTAGTGGCCTAGACATCACTAAATGCATCGTTTTCCTTGAATATTATTAGCCTACCCTTAACCAAGATTATTGTTATTCTGTGAAAATGTGTGTCAAATGTCAACAACATGTTAATTTACATCATGCACCTAGCCATAGTATTCAAGCATCCAAAGATTTATGGACCTTCTCACAATGGGGTCTACATCTCATTGGTGAAATTAACTATCATTATTCATAATGACATCATTATATCATCACTACAACCAAATATTTTACCAACTAGGTGGAGGCTATTCCTCTTGTCTCAACAAAATTAGAAAAGATTTTTAACTTTATCAACCATCACATCATCTGTCATTTCAATCTTCCTCATAAAATTATCACTGACAATGGAAAATATTTCAAAAACAAATAAGTTCAACATATTTTTGATGCATTCGATATCAAGTTAAGTTTTTCATTGCCCAATCTTCCACAATCTAATGGATAGGTAGAAGCCTCTAACAACACTCTCAATAACATGTTAACTAAAATGGTTAATTCATATGATTAGGATTGGCATGTACACATCCCATTTACCTTATGGGTATATCATACTAGCATTCAAATCCATACATGTGCTACTACTTTCTCCCTTGTGTTTGGAGTAGAGGCTATCTTTCCTCTTGAAGTCTAAATTCCCTCTTTTTGCATACCCATGAAAGATCTCATCTTTGAGAGTGATTTTCATCAATAATGTTTAGCCCAACTTGATCTATTTGATGAGCATCAGTTAGCCATGCTTACTCACCTTTGTTTCCATCAATAATGAATCAAGCATGCTTATAACAAACACCTTAAAATGAAATAATTCAATATTAGAGACCTCATCCTAAAGTAAAATCAACATATCACCAATATGGAGAAAATCAAGTGAGGCAAATTTTCTTTCAATTGGATCAAACCTTATATCATAATGCACAAGTATGGATTGGTAGCTTATCAATTATCTTCCTTTGAATGGAAACTATAACTTGAGCCCCTCAATGCTTCACATTTGCATCATTTATTTTGTTAAACAGGATTGAACTCAAATTTTTATCTAACTTAAGCTCATCCCTTATATTCACCCACATTCATCTCCTTATTTTAAGAACAACTAAATCATGTGATTATTTGTTATAGTCTTTACCTAATATTAAACATCGGTACCATAGATCTACCCATGGCATATTTCTCATGGTACTTTTCATCCCTTATAGGACAAATTCCCATGGTTGTTATCTCTTAAATCTCTTCCACCAATCACTAACCTTCTTGTTCTTTTACTCTTGCCTTCATAAAGGTCAACCTCTAAGCCTATGACATCAACATCAAAAAAATCAAAATCAAAATCAAAAGAGTCATCAAAAGAAAATCAGGGGTCATTCTTACCATTTTTAGACTCCTCCCTTGAAGGATGACTACACAAACATATGAAAATTGCTCAATATAAGGTAGAATTCTCATTTGAAGTAAAACTATCAATATCCTTAAACAAAGTACATAAACATAAACCACTCCCTTGAAGGATTGTTTAGAAAAACATTTGTAAAAATCTTTTAGCAAATTTTTGGAAGCTCCTACATCAATCAACTTCCCTAACCTATACAAACAACAACAAAAGATTAAAATACCCATTATCAAAATTTGAAACTATAAATATAATTTAGAAGCCATAATTGGATTTCAAAAATAGACTCCCCTCATCAATTAGTCTACACATTATATGACATTGGCTCTCTTATGCTATCTCTTTAGTAACTTACAAAAGAGATATGTTAGTTTCATAAGACGGTTCAACTATCATCCAGTTCCCCTTTATACACTCTATAAACAAGATATTTTGAGCTTACTTGACAATATGTGATCAAGACACATTTTTTAACCAACTAATGAATATTAATTTGAATAATTCAAAACACTTATGTTCCTTAAGCTGATCTAACTTTAGTTTGTTTTAGTCTTTTCCAAAGAAGAAGCATCAGGCCTTCCTTTTATTCTCTCATGTTTGTTGATACATTCTTTGTGATGTTTGTCTCTCGATTATACTATATTTCTTACATTTAGTTTAGATATCAAGCTTACTCTATGTGTTTGTAATATTAGACTGTGGTTTTTAATCAAATAACCATAACCATAAACAAAACCAACATCATTAACATAATCATCAAGAACCATGATCAATTAACATCAAATCAATTAACCATTATCATGAGACTAATTGTAACATCATCTAGTGATCAATCACATCAAATAACCATCTATCACATTTACCATAGTTTAATCATACATCACAAATAAATGAGTCATTCAAACATGATTATCCACCACATGTCTAAATCTAGATGAATATGCATTTAATTTAAGCATTAACGTTATTATCACTATCATCATAATCATCCATAACCATAAAAATAATCACATCATAACCATTTCCACCCAAGAATAACCAAAATCCATAACCATAATCATATCAATATCATAAACATGATCATCTTATACATGAAGTCAATGATAACTTTCATAAACATCATAGTCAAATAAACAACATCTATCAATATCAATGTCATCACAAACAATAATTAAAAGAACCATAACATCACATCCCTACCTAAGTGAGTTTACATAAACTATCATGAACATAACCATATCAACGTCATGTCATAAATAAGAAGCATGATCATCATAACCATGAGAAATAACTCATAAACCATGATCATATATATATATATATATATATATATATATATATATATATATATATATATACATCAAAATATTGATCATATATACAATCATGTACATGTCAATTATAATATTTATACTTATCACTATGTCATCTCACAAGTCAGTATCAAAATCATATGGTACATCAAAAATATAATATCTCATAACAAATATAAGCCTCTAAGACACCACTACCTCCTAGAACCTACCCTCTTGTACCTACTTGTTTTCCTATAGATACATACCATTGACCTAGTGTCACCATGTCATCCCCTCTATTCATACTTGTTATGTATTCACCCCATTAGGGCTCATCTAGTAGATGCCTAAAGACTAAGTCATTGTAATACCATAGTTCCTCAACTATCAATACATATATCTGCATCATAATAGTCAGTGATGGTCCCATATCTATGGTACTCCTCCTCCTACCTACTAGAGAGAATCTCTCTCCTACATAACCATGGATAGCTAATCTCTAGCCTAATCTCTCTTTGTTGTAAGAGTATACACTTGACCTTATGATACTACCAAGGATGTCTATGTTATTGCTAAATAATCCTAAGCTAAGGCTGAGCCATTCATGCCTACTCTCTCGAATGATCACTACTTGTATATCTAGGGTAACCCCCTATATCTAAGCCTACTGACCATCTCCCCCTATGTTGACATCCATGTCCTATCGACCACCATCATCACCTCCAAATTTATCTAAAACATAGTGTTCCTAATACCATGTAAGACATCCATCTGTAACACTTACATCATCCATACCTATCTTATCCCTCATGCACTAGTTGTGGAGTAGGTAGT